>QQNG01000016.1:0-71075 GCA_003666085.1 Pseudocercospora crystallina | reverse complement strand
GGGGGGGGCGAGGAGAGATTGGGCGAGGGGAGGGAGGTTGATGGCGACCATCTTGAGGTTTAGCTGATGAGGTTGTTAGCTTGATGATGCAAGCTGTTGCAAGACGTTGATGTTTGGTCAAGGTGAAGACAACATACATGTTCTCTTGCTAATGAGATGAAGCAGTTTGAGTGGACTGATCGACTCCTTGCTTTCGTTGAAGTTCGTTTGGGACAGGAGCTGCGTTCGAAAAGCTCACGCATGCGATCCAACACATCTTTATATGTGCGTGTTGAGCTTCTGTCCGAGCTCCAAATCCCTCACAATCGCAGGAGATTGAAAGAAGACGAGGAACCCCGATCGAGCTACCGAAAGTCTAGCAAGGAGACCAGCTACTCAGGTCACTACAGCCGTACTAGTTCAATGTAATAAGCTTTGATGCTGGCACCATGAGCAGCCAACTGTACTAGCTCCTGTGTTTGTGAGCAAAGTAGGCAGCAGAATACCAGGCGCCGTGGGTGAATGCTTCCATGCATGCTGGAGTTGAGAATGTCTGCAGACAAGCGCGGTAGCATCGATGACTGCACGATAGCCAGGAGTCAATGACAAAGTCTCCGCGAGGATATCTTTTGTCATTCGATTGAACGATCATTTGTGCCATCTCTCATGCTTCTCTATCGGGTCTGTAGAGGTGCCTGGTAGCTCTTTCGTCAGTACGAATTGACTCTCGATGGGCCGCCGATCATCCAAAGAATGACAGATCCGATCTCTCGAACCTCATACAGGAATTCTGCTGCCTCCGGCTTCTCACGGAGGTTGCAATCATTGCGATGTGATGGTCGTCTTCCAGTGTGACTGTCGCTGCAAGTCAAAGACTGATGAATGTAGATTGGTATCTTGAAAGCCCCTCTTACACCCGTACCCAAGAAATTGAACTCCGCCAACGCCTCGCCACGAATCAAACCACACCTTTCTATCTCTACGCGGACGCAGTCCCCTTCCACTCCTCAACCCACTGCTTAACAGCCTTCATAAACTTGAAAAATCCCACATTATACTCCTCATGCCCATACTTCCTATCAACCACCTTCTGCGGAAACGCAATACCCGCCCCATACACGCCAGGCAACCTATTCAGATCTCCAATCTCCCCACCAGCGCTCTCCTTGACGTAGGTAAAGATACCTCGGTCGTGGTCGAAGAAAGGAGTGATGTCCTTGCCATCACTGGTCTTGAGGGTCGGCAGGGCGTTTCGAGCGTATCCAATGGCTTGTATGACGAATTGGCAGCCGGGCATGTGCTCGCGGTATGCTGCTTCCTCGTCGCCTTTGGAATATGCGATCTTGGAGATGACTTTGCTGACAGGGCTGGTAGGCATCGTTTCCGGTTCCAAGTTCTCCTTGGCCCAGACGGCAGCTTCGCCCTTGAGGCCAGTGTTGTCCCGTGCGATGAAGCCATCCTCGTATTCTGCATATCGCAGAGAGTGCCGAGTAAACCACTTGATCTTAAGTTCAGATTTGCTTTCGAGAGCGATCTTGAAAAGGTTCATGAGGACCAGGACTGCTGAGTGAGAGGCTCCAACAACGGCGACAGTGGTAGGTCCAAGGGGCGAGAGAATCTCGATAAGCCTCGTGGGAGCCAATGCGACATCCAAGTCAATGTGTTGCAAAACCTCTGGCTCGTATGGCAGGGGTGGATCGATGGGTGAAGAACCAGTGCAGAGTATTAAACGCTTAGCCTGGACGTTGGTGATGTCTGTTGATGACTTTGCCGGGCTGTCCACATTGACGTTCCATAACCCTGACTGCTCGTCAAGAATGGCCTCTGACACCCGACCTTGCTGCGTAATAACTCCAGGCGTCCTCTTCAACCCTTGCGTGAGCATCACGCACATATCGGCAGCATGGCTAAGTTGACACCCCTTCTCCTGGTCCAACTTCCTCAAATCCTGCAGCTTATCCTTTGAGCCATCCACCGGTGCGCCATCAGAAGGACTCGGCTCCTCCCACCGATCTCTCGAAGGTAGCCCACTGACAATCTTTCGGAAAGGCGTCACAGCAGTTGCGAAGTCGATGAATAGCTTGACCTTGGTGTTTGAAGGCACTTCTCGATAGTACTTATTGACTCGTCCGCCGTCAAAAGCATCGTCCACCCAGAGAATTCTGTCGATTTTGTTGTCCAGGAGGTTTCCTACTGCGGTGATGCCCGCTGGTCCAGCGCCGACGACCACAGCTTCATAAGTCCCATACGCTCCAGACATGGTGGTAGCTTTCCGGATTTGATGCGACCTTGTACCAAGAGACATTATTCTGCGATTGTAGAATCGCTTGTTGGTTGGTGACGATATTGAAGCAAAAGCGAACGTCGAGCTTGACCTGGGGTTTTGATAAACCATGGTGGGCTTCCCCGTAGATAGCGGTTGAGGACAGCGAGGACCCGCAAGTACAGGCACCGCGTTGGGGAAGAACGTGGCATGTGTCGTAGATAGAGCTCTGCTCCCCGTGCATGCGCCAACGGTAGCAGTGGGTGTTACGCACATCCTTCCCAACTCGGATCCTGCCCGCCGTGCCGAGCGCATGTTTGCGACGCCATATTGTGCGCTTTGGGCCAGCGCCAGCCAGCTCGTGTATTTCCCAGGCATGTGTGAGGACAGCTCTCCCAACCTCTACTTCGGTAACCTGGCGACTCTGCAAACCGAAAACTCCTACGCTCGCAAACCTGACACCCAGAAGGCCGCGTTGCACCCTCACGCAATCCTCCGACAGCTTCTGATTGACAGTCCTCAATCCAGTAAGATCCCAGGGATAAGACAGAGGTAGCGGTGTCCAGTGGGGCGGCGAGGTCTCCCCGAGCCACAGCAGAAGTGCAGTGTGCAGGTGAAGTGAATGGACCAGTCAGGTAGCGACGATCCGTAAGCGACAGGCCGGGAGGTGTGAGGACGCGTTTTCAGGTGTTCCGCGATGACCAACGGTTGAGAGGTGCATGCAAGGAACGTCTCAATGCTTCGTCTTCGTCTTCTTGATGTGGTGGTCGTGATGGATGATGCGGGAACCCGATGATCTTGTGGAGGTGTGTGGCGTGGCAAAAGAACGAGGTCTTGAGGTCGAAAGAAAGTCTTCAGCCGATCTCGGCAGCGGGTCTTGGCGGCCAGAGGAGACAACCAGAATTGAACAGCGACGACGACGTAGAAGTCGAATTAGTGTGTCGGTGGTAAGACATGTTGGCTGATACGAGATTCGTTTTGTTGCACAGACGTCGAAAAAATCTGAAAGGTAAGATCGTGTATAAGAGTCATTGAGCCTCCGATCGCGCCATCGAAGCTGCGGATGAGCAAAACCCTTTGCCACGAGCATTCGACTCCGTGATGCTTGGCTGTAAGAAATCGCCATTTGTTCGCGCTCTGATAGCGGTAGTCATTAGGGATTACTACTGACTCCAAATCTAGGTATATGATGTTCGTACGTATCCTCGTTCCTTCGTCATCTCGGGTTCTGACTAGAACCATCTTCTGCTTTCCAGCTTCACCCGTCGCCTCTCAGGCTCCAGCTCCTCCCTAGGGCCTTTGAAGTCGAGACAGACGTCGCTGTTGAGGGCGCCTTTGCCAATATGTAGATCAACATCGAAGATACCTCCCCAGTCTCCGATACAGAAAGAGGCTCGTACGTGAAGACCACCTTTCTGACTCTTCGCCTCTTCGCTGAGGTAAGGTCCGAGAAAGTTGGTGATACGCCAGGCCAGAGCACCAGGGGCATACTTTGTTCGCAACTCTTTCTCCCACCCTTCAGGCTCCTCGTCCGTAATGTGCACGAGCGCAGTCGAGGTTGGTGTTCTCGCATTACACCAGTACGAAATCACTTCGGAGTCCCGGTTGGCCCCTTCGAATCCAGTCGTAAGCCATAGGCTGATGATCAGGGACTCCAACTTGTGGAAGTGCTTGAGTGGCGCAAGTAATGGCGCAGTAATTGCGGTAGGCGAGAAGAGCACAGAAGCGCCCTTGTACCCACAGAACTTCAATTCGCGCACGCTGTTTGCGTGGAACGAGGCCAGAGTGTGAAGCATCGGAGGCATCCCATTCCACCCGTAATGCGCTTCAAACATGAAATTGTCCGGAGGCGGGACCGGCGTCTTGACCCCCAGCTCAAAGACAGCCGCCTTATCCTCACCCTCCAGATCCTCCCGCTCATGGTCCTGGATCAGGTCTCCGACATCCGCACCTTCAGCGCCCCAAGTATTGCCAATCGGACTGCAGATACCGATCATAACGATCTTCTGCAGCGGGCACTGATGAAGGGCTCGAAGAATTTCGCGGCGCTCGTCTCGTGGCATACCGCCTTCAATCTTGATGCTTTCGAGCTTCTGCATTTTCGAGGCAAGGTCCGTGATGAAGAGTCTTCTCCGCGCACGAGCTGCTCTGCTCAAGACCACGCTGTCATCGTCCGAGTGAGGTTCACCGCCTCCGCTGAACAACGTGTCGATCCGAAGATCTGTGAGCGTACGGCCGAGGTTGTCGATGACGGCTTGCACGCGAGGAGCAATATCGGCAGATGGCCCAGAATGGGAGAAGAAATGATCCATCGGCCAGGCCAAACATTGCAGGTTAGGGTGAGATTCCATGAAAGCAAGTGCGGCCAGAGCAAGGGGTGAGACTGTGCCGTCATTGCTATTCCGTGCCATCATCGGGACGGCCGTTGGGTCACGCGCCGAAAATGAGTGATCCAAAAGGTACAGCCCATGTGGCAAGACAGTGTCGGCCACCACACAGTTCCGGAACTGGAAAGCGCGTAGGTGTGGGAAGCGGAGGCTGAAGATGCTCAGGTACATCGAGCACCAGGCGGTAAATGATCTCGAGTGAGAGCTGCCAAGCTGAGGCACATTGAGGATCCAGTCGAGGTTCAGAGAAGTCAGAGTCGAACTTGCATTCTGTAGCATGAGCACAGCTGCATCAGCGGATGGGATCCTCTCTCGCTGCATTTCGAGCCAGGTTCTATCCAAATACTGGTTGTCAATGTCTTCCGGGTCAAGCCAATTGCCGCGATAGGCCATAACAGCCCTGTCCTGCGGCGTCATATTCCCCATCTCAGCAACGTCGTCCGGCAAGACTTCATGTTGCATGAAGCTGTCATATATTCGGTCGTCGAAACGGAAGCCATCTTCGAACAACTCTTGGAGAGGGTGAACATCAAGAGGGCTGTGGTCTCTCTCTCGGTCTGGGTTTGCAATGTGCTGCCTTAGGCTTTGCTGAGATTGCAACCACATGATGTAGTTCTCTCCAGCTCGGAACTCTGTATCGACATCATTCATGGATGTACGGTATTGCCCGCCTACACCGTCTTGTAGTGTCCGTCTGGGCCCTCCTCGTGAGAAGACATGCTGATGCCCGGAAACCTGTGCGTTGAAAGACGTGGCCGGTCTCATTGGTAGCCTGCGAAATCGGATTGCCTCCAATCTGTCAAAGTCGAGGCGCAGAGGCAGCCCGTATGGATGTCCGTCGATCTGGCGATTCAGCCCCACACTAACACGGCAGCTTTCCAACCAAAGCCTGCGTATGCGAGTGAAGTCTTTGCCCATTCTCGTAACATCGAAGAAACATCTCAGAAGGGCGTCTGTCAGGGATGGGTGCCCCATGATGATTCGAAGAGTGTGGACATTCTTCATGTTCGCCACTGCCAACTGAGCAAGCCGAATAGTCCGTGGATCGACCGACAGCGTTTGAGAACAGAATGGGTTTCTCGGAAGCTCGTGGAAGATTGCAGGTGGTGGCAGATGACAACGGTGTGTCAGGACTTGTACTGAAGATGCCAGCGCGGCATTGCTAGAGGCACATCAGCTACCTGTCGCGTCGCGAATGGTCCTGAAAAAGACGTTCCGGCGCTGAACAATTCGAGTTCTTCGCCAGTAGGTCGACTTACGACGCGAGTAGTGCCAGCTTCCGAATGAGCGGCGTGTCATCATGATCGTCCACATGTCCATCTCCATCCTCTGTCCGGCAGTCCACGAGCTCGACCCCCTTCCAGATATGCGGTACGGCTAGTTGGTAACACCATTTCGAGGTAAGACTGAGTCTGCCCAGATCAGGCCGCTCGATGCGTTCCACGACTTCCTGCAGTAGCTCTTCGGGAAGCTGTTGTAGCAGTTGAAAGGTGGCCATGTTGGGTGTGTTGTGGCGGTGCTGTCACGAGAATTCGGCGGTCGATGTCTAAAGACGGTCGGTGAAGATGTGCTGAATATGATGTGACCATCGGGCCCTGCCGCGTCCCTTCCCGAGCTCAAGTGAGTAATGAGTGAATGTTATTGCATATTTGTCTTTTGATGGAGTGACGTCGCAGAGAGGGAGCCGTGGCAATGACTGACTAGCGGGCTCTAGCGCCACATTCCCGTCGATCAGGGTAGTGAACAGCTTGTTGCTTTTGTAAAGTAGATCAGCAGCGTGAACTCATGTCATCGTGGCAATAGCATGTGAAGACGGGATTCGACTTTCACGTGTGAGAAGGTGCGTTCAAATAGGTGGCGCGTCATTGTTGCCGGGTTTGGCCGCGTGCGGCTGACTCAGCGCGCGCCAAGCCAATTCCATTTCCAGCTCCACCTTCTCGCCTGCTGAAAACACTCAACATCACCGTCTCGCAATGCAACAATGCGAGCAGCGTCTTTCGTCACAGATGCTGACTCATGCTGACTCCAGCTGGAAATATGTGACTCCGAAAGAGCAAAACTCATATTGGCGAGACCAGCTGTATGGAGCCTACGAGCATACCCGTGGGCCGCACTCCAATTCATTCACTCACGCAAATGCTTCACTCTGGGCATGTGGCTGAGACACCAAGTCCGATGAGGAACAAGCGGCGGGCGCATCACGATAGCCAAAAGCGTGCCGCAACGAAGGTTCGAAGTGGCATCATCAAGATTCTCACAGAACGATGTTACGCAGCACGGGAGTACAGTACGGTAGCACAGCTGTGCAGTACGAAATGGTAGCAAACTCTTGGCGTGCTTCCGCTCCATCGATGACTCACTCGCCGTTAGCACCAGAGGCAGCTCGCTCGTACTGGATATTTAAGAAGCTTTGCGCTCTCCAACGAATCGAAGTCCAGAGCTAGGAAATCTGTCATCAATATGTCTGGCATCGCCACCCCCAACAAAATCCACCCAAATAGGATCGGCCTCTTCGATCTTCCAGCAGAACTCCGAATTAGAATTTACGAGAATGCTCTCACGACTCCGAGCGGACAGATCTGTTTCTGTGATTTTGGACCTATCATCAAACAAGGCCATGGACCGCACTGCAAATGCCCTGGCGAGGATGAGCTGAAGCACGGAACAGTCCCACGACACGAATGCGAAGAGCACCAGATTCCAGGAATGCCAATACTTCGAACATGTCGACGGGTGCAGAGCGAAGCGGAGGATATCCTTTGGGGGACGCATAAGGTCATGCTGGCAATGATAGCCGGGGAGACGACAAATGGACCGAAATTGATTGATGTCAACGTGCCGATGCACCTTCTTCCCAGAGTCCGACATGTCTTCCTGTACTGCCAAGTTTACACCTTTGCGGAATTCGACCTGGTTCCTGGGATCATGAAGAGCATGACAAACCTCAAAAACGTTCGAATCGCTGTCATGTGGCGCGAGCCTAACTGGGGCGGCGACTGGATAGGTTGCAGAAACGAAAAGCTCCTGGAGATGCTGGTCGAGAATATAAGACCGGAAGCGAATGTGTTCTTTGGTGCAACAGAGGATGGAAATGCTTACATGGCATTGGCCAGTCGTGCTACGCCGCTGCATCCGGAGGATCAGGACTCGGACTGGACAAGAGCTTCCGTGACACAAATGCAAAATGATGCGAAGGAGGCGCTGGCGAGGAGGGCGGCTGAGAGGGAATGGAGAGAGATGAACACGGTGACTGAAGAAGAGCTCAAGTGATCTCAACCGCAATA
The DNA here is from genome assembly GCA_003666085.1 of Pseudocercospora crystallina. Classification (NCBI taxonomy): domain Eukaryota; kingdom Fungi; phylum Ascomycota; class Dothideomycetes; order Mycosphaerellales; family Mycosphaerellaceae; genus Pseudocercospora; species Pseudocercospora crystallina. The sequence goes on along the minus strand of QQNG01000016.1, from coordinate 63,162 downwards.
TACGCTTCTGGAAAACATGTCCTTGCGTTCACGCGTCTGATTGAGACCACGAGGGCTTCGGGCTGCCAATGGATATCCCCTTTCGCTTGACCATCGCCGCTTCGCCTGAACAAAAGCCTATTGACCTGGACATGGCGGCAACCCCGCATCGCACTCTTCCTTGTATTTCGGAGGACAATCGACTGTGCAACAACACCCTTGGCTATCAGAATTCGAATTGATAACTCTGGCGCCGGGAATATCTGCATAGTACTTTTTGCAAATCTGTTTGCAGGCATCATCAGATGACAACTGAAAGGCGTTAGTAATTCCCGGCGCACTTGATCGGACACATGTTTCCACTTACGGTGCAATCGCACTCTCTGCTTGGACAGTGGTAGTCGACATATGGAGCGAAGATGGGATCGACATTGTCTTGACAGGGTTTTCTGCAGTCGTCGTCGTTGTGGCACTGTCGAGGGGTCAGCTACGGCTTGTTGGCAGATCCATCATGTTTGATATACTGAGACGCCGATGAGCTCCCGGGGCTGAAGGCTGTTCAGACTGGAGAATTGCCCGCGCGGAGCGATTCTGGAGAAGCCTGCCGGTGTGTTAGGAGAGAATAAGGGAATGTAGCCTCCATCTGCTGCTGCGAAGCCAGTGACGAGCGTGAAGAGAGTGACAGTAACGAGTGGGAAGTGCATGATGAACGAGAGACGTGGAGTTGACGATTCTGATGAATCTGCTGAGAGTATTGGGTCTCGCCCCGAGACATGTTTATATAATCCATATGCGACGAACGACAGTCGATCAGACATCGCCCAGGAAGAACATGTCTTCTTCATCTTTCTGTCACTTCACAGCATTCGGCCTCCGATTGGGAGCTTAACTCGGATCTAGCGGCTCAGATGATGTGCCGCCCATGTCCAGAACTTGGGGTTCTGTAATGCCTTGTCACTCGTAATTTCGCAAAACGAATCTCGAAGTTTCAGACAATGTGCGTTACAGATATGCCGTTGATTACCTGTCCTACGGAGCGCGGTCCGCTCTCGTGAGCGAATCCGACGTCTTGCTTGACTTCACCATGCTCACGGAAGTCATCTTTTGGTGTTACAGCGCAAGCGATGCGAGCCTGTTGTCGATCTAATGGATGATTAGGAATCTTTGTACTTGTCACCCTCGGCTTGGCTGCGAGCACCCAATCTGGTATGTGCACGAGCGGTCTCTCTCTTCGGCTTCTCTGCCAATCTGCTTGACAGGTTAAGTCAAACGTATCTGCACTTTCGTACGAGCTGCTCTCTCGATCAATACATGCTGATCTGCCGGCAAAAACGACGGAATGGTAGTCAACCCAACCCGGCGATAGCAGTCTCGCTTCACAATTTGATCTCGCGAAGGGCCTTGGTAGTGCAATAACAAGCACATCAAGTCGCCTTTGGCGTTGTGTGCAGCAGGAACGCAGTATACTCTCTCGTCGAGCTTCTCCAGGTCTTCGCCGTCGTCGTCTGGACTGTCCAAATATACTCCGATGGTTGGCTTAGTCTCGTTTTCCTTTGAGGATGCTAGAGACATTGTGGAGCCCATGTCGGGCTCTGAGAGTATATCAGGTTCTATAGATGCTGCCCCACTAGTAAGGACAGCTGGGTGGCTGCCATCGACTGATCGATTGGGATCATCACGCTGCTCGGCGCCACCATTCGTGTGCCCGCTATCCGCCTGACTTTCATGTGTGAGCGCGGTCGGGACTTGATCGTGATTTGCCTCGCCATTCGTGTAGTCATCGAGCAATGGGGAGTCCTCTGTTGCAGATGATACCTCATCGTGGGTTTCCAATGTGCTCACATTCGCATGACCATTTACATGTGCAGGTGAAGGCATTTCCGAAGTCTCCGGCCAGTAGTTGCAGTAGTAACGCGGGTTGCCTTTGTAGTCATGCAGCTCGATCAACACGCGGACCATGGTACACTCCAAGTCAAGATAGCAGATATCCTCAGGTTCAAGAAGCTGTCTACTGTCCCTGTCGCGACCAAGTTCTTTCAGTGGGCCGTAGGAATTTCCCCGAGTCTCCACATGATATCGTTTGATAGAGATCTTGAGGTCTTTTTCGCCTTTTCTCGTCTCAGCACACTGAATACCCTGCGGAGCTTCTATCGCTGCCCATGAGAATGACGGTGCGTGATATGTCCTTGGCCGTCTCGATGGATATAGCAGACGACCATTCTCGTACGCTGTTTTGACTCGCCATAAGAGCTGACTGGCAAGATACTTCTCCCACATACCAGCAATATACTTCCCGCGAATTCTCTTGGACATGAGTTGTGCGATACCTGCGACCGCAATGAGTTTGTCGGAGGTCTTGGTGAGACCTGTGATTGAGTATCGCTCGACGACAAGCTTCCACTGGTCATGAACCTCTTCTGACGTCTGCTCTGGGTCAATGATCAGCTCTTCGGTATAGTCTTCAGATGCGCTGTTGTACGCTAGGAGGCTCTTCAGCCTCACTTTGACTTCGATGTTGCCATGTCTCAGCTCCTGCGTTGGGATTCCGTCTGGGAAAGACTCAGTTGCATCGATCTCGGGACACTCCCACGCGATTTGGTCTTGACAGAAATGGAGGACTCTAGGCGCCAGTAGTCGTTCCTGTAACACCCAAGCTCTTCGATTCACTGGGGCATTTTCGATTTGACGATACCATTGCCCAAGATCAAAGACTTCGCATCGCCGGATGACTGGCGAGTACCCACGAGGAAGCTTGGTCTGTTTGCTCACTCTGCGCTCCTGCAGTAGACCTTCAGTGTTGAGATTGATCTCGTCACCCCAGAGGTTGTGAGGGTCTCTGGGGAAGAAAAGGCCTTCAGTACCGTTGTTCGCCGCTGTTGCAGATATGTTGCAGTATGAATTGGCGTAGATCTCAAACATCTTGACAGATTCCTCGAGCCAATCTTTGGCATCATCTTGGATGATGCAGAGAGAGTCGATCCAGATGTACCGGATTCGATCACGTTCGAGGCGCGCTGCAAGGCCAATGGCGTCGCGGAACGTTTTAGGCAAAAGATCAAAGGAAATGCCAGCCTTGAAGTGGTCCCTATTTCGCTTGAGCAGCCGTGTGAGCTTTGCGTTGCCCCAGCAGTGACTGAGTGTGACATATAGCGCTGTTCGTCGAACCTCGGGAGACAGTTCACCTGTCTCTACAAGGCGCACGTGAGAGTCTTCGAGCTCCTCGCCAATACCTAGGATACTCTGCTTGAATTTTGGAAGCTCTATCAAACGAGTAGGAAGCTTGCTTCCCGATCGTGACTTGTCCCAGTCTCTGCAATGCGGATGCTGGTGGCCATTGCATCGCTTGACCCAATAGCGAGCAAGCTGAAGAACTTCCGTCTCATCCGTATTTCTAGACACTGGAGTGTAGACTGGGGCCTCCCGGATATGCTCCGTTGGTCGTAGTAGAAATATTCCAAGCCGTTTTGAATCGTTCAACTTGAAGTCCAATCGATACAGCTTTAGATATTCTGCAAGAGTAGCACTCGCCCCATTTACATGGCCCGTCGTCAGCTTTTGCAAGGAATCAGCGACGCTTTTGCTAGCTTTGCCGCCGATGATTGTAGGCTCGTTGATGCCGCACAGCAAAGCAGTGATAAATCGTCCAGTCGCCTTCGGGTATGTCTCGGACTGGGGGAGCTGTGACATTTCAATCCACAGCGCCCGACAGAAGCAACATCCCATCTCGGCAGACATGATGAGGCTCGACTTGGTTGTGTGATGCGCGAAATGCAGATTGAAGGTCCCTCTCCATTGGCGGCCATCTTGGCCTCGCAGCATGCGGTAGCATACGGAACAGATCATGCTGGCGGAGACAGATGGAAGATAAGTCCGTTTTGCGCCTGAGGAAAGGATGCTGTGGTTTGTGAGCGGCTTGAAACTGATCTTGACGGCAGCTGTCACAGCGGCTGGATCCACGACGAACGGCTTTGATCATTCCGCCCCTGTCAACGAGTCCGTCACACACGCAGCTCAATCAAGGGTGAGAGAAGGCTCAGCCGCAGTCTATCAGACGTGGTGCGTGACTTCCTGCATCTGTCGAGAACGCTGTCATATTTCGTTGCCGTCGACTCTTCGTCTCCCAGGGCGAACACGTCGTGGCGTGGAAGCTCGGTGATGCAATGTCGACAATGTACAAGAAGTCTCCACAGAACGCCGATCAAGTCGAGTGTGCTCTTCACTCACGTACACTCCTTCACTTGATGAGCGAGTCATGCTGAGGTGAGGCCAAGCCACGAGATGTGGCCCTGCCCCTCGGTCTCGCGAATGCATGAAGCTGCTAGCAGCTCCACTAATGCTCATGCACGTTCAGCTGAAGTAGGCTACTGCAGTATGAGGTCGCCTGAATGTGGCAGTGATATGCAGGACCACACCAGACTTCGGCACGTTCTCGTCGAGACCCGCAATTGCTGAAAGTATTTGAGCCAGACATGGGCCTTCGAGCAGCGCTCGGTGGTTCATTCCGATCGCTTTTCCGTCACGTCCCAAACATGATTGATGAAACTTACTACCTAGAACCTTTCGTCGCAGGCGACGCGAAGATTCCCGTCAAGCTCCAAGGTGGCCTCACAAAAGAAGAACTAGAAAGCTTCCCAGCATTCCGCTCGTGGAAGAGCACACTTAAGAGCTCCCTCGCGAACCAGAAGTACTCCGACCATGCTCTCTACGACACGCCATACAAGCTTCGATCAATCGAAATCCAGTCATATGACAAGTTCAATCCCAAGTCGAAGACGGTGAACTTTGTGAAAATGAAAGTCGAGGTCAGCAGTGAGACAGGCCATTACCTCCCAGGTATCATCTTCCTGCGAGGCGGCAGTGTTTCGGTCTTGATGATTCTTCGACCAACGGATTCCCCCGACGAACGATGGGTCATCATGACGGAGCAACCGAGAGTACCTGCCGGAAGCTTGGCTTTCATGGAGATACCAGCAGGAATGATGGATGCCGAGATGAACATTACCGGCAAAGCTGTCGACGAGATAGAAGAGGAGGTCGGTATGAAGTTGCAGGATAGAGACCTCATCGACATGACGAAACTGGCTATGAAGGGCCATGAAGTGCTTGAAGATCTGAAGCCGGCAGTGTATCCCAGTCCTGGTGGGTGCGACGAATGGATATCGATTCTGTTGTGGGAAAAGGAAATCGACCGCCAGCAGATCGAAACGCTGAAGGGCAAGTTGACAGGGAACCGAAGTCAGCATGAGCTCATAACTTTGCGCCTCATCAACTATGACCAGCTGCTTGAAGTAGGCGGTAGAGACGCGAAGACGCTGGCGGCTTGGTCGCTGTATGAGTATCTCAAGAGGACGGGTCAAATACCTTGAGCCGCTCACCAAGAGCCCAAATCGAATGGAAAATCGAGATCCATCGGACCTTGACCTCCAGGTTTCAGTAGATCGTAGCCCATACCGACAGACCACAGCTCTTCGTCCTGGAAGCCCCAGTTGCCGAGAGATATGCCAGAGTATATCGTGGCGCCGGGCGAGATCTGGTTGGCCTGTACATCTCGTAGTGGCGTGGGAAATGACTGTGCGTTGCTCGAGAAATCAGTTGCCATGGCAGGCTGTGTGAAGTGCCTAGAAGCGGTCGCTCCATTCGCAGCAAGGTGTTTGGTGATATCTGGATGACCGTTCGGCGTTTTGCGCAGCTGTTTCAACATGCGCTCGAAGCCTTTGGCCATGCCAAAGACCATATGATTAGCACCAGCCTTGCATGCCTGGAGGACTTGCACAACATCCTGAATGAGAGGCAAGGTGCGTTGCTCAGGATCGATAGTGATGCCAAGAGTGTTCCATCGGCGAGCCAGTTTCAGCAGGAAGACGACGGCGAACGCGATCATAGAGTGCAGGTATAATGGCATGCCGATGATGTGGTCAGATTGGGCTCTACTGGTGACGAAATGTTCCAGAATGGCGTGTGCTGCTTCGATCGCAGTCAGCGCCATCGGTCGCAGACTGATCGGCATCTCGGATAGCTTGTCGAGCGGTCGCGCTCGCAATGCAAGCGAGTTCAGAACCAGGTTACTGAATTGGTATTGAAGCTCGATACTCCTTGAGACCTCATCTTTCTCGAACGGAGCAGGAGCTGCCCATCGATCTCTCCAGGCTTGGATGTTATCAGTGAAACACGAGTGCACGAGAATTGAAGCATCGTCGCCAGCCATAGCACGCTTCGGATTCAGACCGAAGTGTTCAAAAGCTCGCCCGAGTGCAACAAGACCAGTGACCTGTGCGATGAGAGCCCTGTCTGCGGCCGTACAGTCATCAGAGTTGAGCAGCATCTCAAAGTCCTTGATTGGTCGAAGCTCGGTCATGCATGGAGGTCGGCCGTAAGCAATGGAGTATTGATGGTCAAGGACATACAACAGGTACCAAAGTCTCGTCTTCTCGAGGCAGTCCCTGCGCTCGTCTGCGCTGACAGTGGGATCCGAGAAGACAGAGTAGAAAGCGTGATGGAGATTTAGCTCCGTTGCCATCCGAATGCTCAGACCAGAAAGCTTCCAGCTTAGATATGGCTGCCAAAGTGCCGCAATGCACAAACCGCGAATGTCGTCCAGAGTGTGAAACCGATCCCACATTACACTCGAGACAAGTCCCATGAAGTGACCATGTATCGTCTCGTGGAGAGTCTCTTTGCCTGGCATATGGAAAGCGGCAACGAGCAACACTGCCGAGAAGAGTACTGTGGATGAGACGCGCAGACTCTCAACTGTGGCATCTGCTGGTATAGTAGCAGAGAACAGGTGATGAGAGTGACTCGTCTTGAAGAGATCAAGCATTTGTTCGGCTTCGATCAAGGTGACGAGCTTCTCAGAGATCAGATCATGGTCCATACGCCTCATGCCGCCCTTGCGACGCTGCTTTACGGATCTCAATTGACTTCTCAGCCCATTGAGACGAGTAGCTTCGATTAGACTGTTGATGGGGTCCGGTGACACATCTCGCTCTCTGTCGTCCCGCTCCTCGGAGTTTGGCCGTGTTGATCGTGGTGGGTGACGAGGCTGCACAATGGCTGGCGAAGTGTATAAGTCCAAGGCTGGCATATCAAGTCTCTCCAGTATGTCTTCCAAGGCCCTTTCGAGCTTCGTAATGGTGAGCTGTGAGGGCACTGGGTCCCCATCTTGCGTTGCTGCCCATGACTTCCGTTCTCGCAAACACGTCAAGCCGAGTCGCACACATCGTGAGCAGTCTGCTATAGTCCGGTCTTGATTGGCGACATCGCATTTGACTTTGAGCCTCCGGCACTGGTTGCAGGCCTTGCTTTGCTTGGGCGTACTTGCATCGTCCCCTGCTGACCTCTTGTGTCGTTTCACTGGGCGGTTTGCGTCGGTAGAGATCCCGTCCATTCGTGTGCGCGCTGAAATGCCGATGAACGACAATCTGAAGTGTAGTTGACTGCGGGTGGAGCATCAGGTCATGTAAAGGCATGACACGGCAAAAGCCCGACGGTGTATTGCCGAGTGTTGCCGTCCTCGGCCAACAACTCCTCACTTCGTGCAGATGCCGGCAATTGCCCGCAGACTTGGCAACTAGGTATCATTTTCGACGACTCCAGTGTCGTGGATGCTGATGATGACGCTGAGAAGCTGAGGAAAGCGATGTAGAGTCGGACCAGGAAGACGCAAAGTAACCAGTCTAGAATCTATACCCCAATCTTATGGTCTCTAGTTTCAGCAGCAAGAGTGTACTTCAACAGTCGAAACGGCAGGTCGCAACGTCTCTTGCGCCAAGCTTGCTGCGAACCTGACGCTCTCGCTATCGTCCTGCTTCGCCAGTCTCCTTGAAGCCATGGTGACAGCGACATTGAAGGCTTGCTGCGTGCTTGTGACACTTGCGAGATTCTTCCCAACGATGTCGAATGCAGTGCCGTGCGCAGGTGTTGCGATGGGAAATGGCAAACCTCCTTGCACAGTGACACCGCCCTCGAACGAGAGAAGCTTAAGGGCAATCTGGCCCTGGTCGTGGTACATTGTGACTATGCCATCGAAGTGCGCACGCTTCAAGAAGATAGTGTCGCATGGGAAGGGACCTTGAACATTGATGCCTTTCGACTGGGCATCCTTGACCGCGGGGGCAATGAAGTCGATTTCTTGTCGTCCGAAGTTGCCATTCTCGCCGTTGTGTGGATTCAGTGCGCACACAGCAAGACGAGGAGTTTCGATGCCGGATTCCCATCTGTCGGAGTTAGTCCGTGCTGCTAGCGAGAGTGTGGTAGGGCTTCCACCTACCGCAGACGATGCAGAAGCTCGATCGCCTTCAAAGTGGACTCTTTCGATATCATTCCAGCGACTCTCTCTAGTCCAACGTGAGAGGTCACTCTTGCAGTCCATAGAGACCCAGCTATGTTGATCTCGCTAGTGGTTCCAGTGAAGTCAAGCTGCTTTGCAAACCATCTCAGCTCGTCTTCTTCAGTCATTCCGGCCTTCTTCAGGGACGTCTTATTCAAGGGAGCAAAGACCATGGCGTCAATCTCGCCTTCGCGGTGTAGTTGCAAAGCCCGTTTCATTTGGTGAATGCACCTCTGTCCACCGGCCTGGGACTCTTGCGACCTTGGAATAGGAACTGCAGGAGCACTTCCATCGTCGAGAAGCTGAACAGCTGATAGACTGGCAACGTCTGCGATCGGAATATGAACACCGCCTGCATCTGACATAGCGGCTTCAAGCTCTGAGCGGTCGGCCAGGACAATGATGTCGGCCATGTCGAGATTCTTCTGGTCGCTGAGCAACTTGGCAATGAGTTCCGGACCAACACCCGCCGGGTCACCTAGGATGACAGCTACTCTTGGTCGTCTCACGATCGTTTGGCCAGCCATTATGGGAAGAAAAGTTATTCGTTGGACTTTGGACTTGAATGTTCTCGAGATGGGTACCGTCCTTGGGGCAGGAAGAGATTTGGTGTTTGTAGAGAGGTTGACTGTCAAGCGAGTGGATGTTTATCACGGTCAAAGGCAAGACAGCTTCAGTGATTGGAAGCAGACGCAAAGTCGGAGGTTCTCCGGGCATGTTGATCGTATCGCAATGTGCAGCGGGAGCTGCTCGGAGATCGGCGGCGTGTGGCCGTCGGTGGGAGACACGGCGTATGCCCGATGTTCGCCGTTCCAAAGAATCCATTCACGACTCTGTCGACTTAGTCGCGTGAGGTGTGGATCTTCTCCATGCGGGGAAGCTCGTGGCACTGGGGAAAACAGATCTGCTGCCGAGAGCCCACGCGAATGTTCAGGCCGGCCACCTCTTTCGAAGCTATCCAATGCACGTCGGTCAATCGCCGGCGAAGATGTGGAGGAAGGCGTGGCAGATATACAAAAGTCAATGAGAAGTCCAGTGCAGATCTTGAACTCAACCTCAACTCTTACCACGCCCAGGTCTCAGCTGGAATGGCAGGCAAAGAAAAGGACATGGCCCAGGGCCACGTCGAGCAAGTCATATCGCAGGATCACCAAAATGACAAGGCTCAACTCGATATTGAACAAGCTCAACAGCTTGCAGAGTTGTATCGCCCAGGAAGCGAGGAAGAGAAGGCGTTGATCCGTAAACTTGACTGGAGACTGGTCCCAACCTGCTGGACGCTGTATCTCCTGAGCAATGTCGACAGAACGAATATCGGCAATGCGAAGATCGGAGGCATGGAAGACGACTTCGATCTGACCTCGACCCAGTATTCGCTCATCGTCCTGGTCTTCTTCATCTCGTATCTCATCTGCGAGGTGCCTTCGAACATGATCCTCAACCGGGTACGGCCGTCTTTGTATTTGCCGTTGCTAGGTGTCATCTGGGGCGGTGTGGCGGCCTGCATGGGGGCGAGTAACAATTGGCACCAGATGGTCGGATTGCGGTTCCTGCTTGGTGTATTTGAAGCCGGCTTTGCTCCCGGATGCACTTTCTACCTGTCCAGCTGGTACAAGAAGTATGAATTGACGTCCCGATTTGCGTGGTTGTACACATCAGTGGCTGTGGCTGGCGCGTTGTCTGGGCTGCTTGCTGGCGTTATCACAGATTATATGGATGGGGCTGGAGGCATACGAGGATGGCGCTGGCTTTTCAGTGAGTCGAGAGAGTGTAGATCTGTGAGAAGTTGGTGCTGACAACTGGACAGTCCTTGAGGGCCTTGCTTCGGTCATAGTAGGGGTCGTCACAGTCTTCATCCTGCCAGATTTCCCGACTTCGACCAGGAGCAAGTTCTTGACTGAAGAGGAGCGCATCCTTGCTTGCAACCGCTTGGCCATGGAAGGTATCGGCCTCACTCAGGGTGCTCATGAGAGAATTGGCGAATGGAGGGCGTTCAAGATGGCGGTCTCAGACTGGAGGACGTGGTGTCTCTGTTTGCTCTTCACCCTTGGCACCGGATCCCAGACAATGCAGTATTTTGTGCCTTCACTCGTCAAGACTTTCGGCTGGACTGGCAACACGGCGCAGTACTACACGATCCCCTCGTATGCCTTCGCAGTAGTATGCATTCTCACTTGCTGCTTCCTGGCGGATCGGATGAAGAAGATTTGGCCCGTCTTGGCAGGACTTTCTGGGTTTGGCTTCATCTTCTTCGTAGCAACCACGGCAACGACCGACGGCATGACGAGGTACGGTCTCGCGATCTTTGCCTTCGGAACCATCTATGGCTGCTCGCCACTAATCAAGACTTGGGTTTCACATGTCTTGGGCTTTCCCGCCGAGAAGCGCGCCATCGCCATTGCTCTGATCAATGCCATCGGTAACGCGTCTTCCATTTACGGGTCCTTCTTATGGCCAAGCAGTGACTCTCCAAGATATCATATTGGATTTGGAACGACCACGGCCTGGATGGGCATGCTGAGTACCGGTACTTTGCTCTTTGCGTACCTCTTTCACAAGTTTCCATCAGACAAGCTGAACCATAAGGCGGTCATGGCTAGCCAGCTCCGACATGAAAGGAACGAGCAGCAGAGAAGGACGATGGTATGAAAAGCATCCCGGATCCAGACTTTCGGGCTTTTGCGACATGCTGAGCTGGACTCATCTTCGCCAGTCTCACCCAATGTTGATATTTGCAGGAATCATAGATATCTCCTCGAGAGCAATCAATCAGAAACCCAGATGTATTCGTTTGCAAAGTGTTCGTCTGGCCATCCTGTTCCAGACTGATTGGAGAATTTTGAGAACATTCTGGGCCTCAAGTCTGAAATCCCTCATCGTCGTGGAAGGCTGAATTCAAATTTCTCGGGCTACCGAATGTGAGTAGCCGATTTTGCATGATATGACAAAAAGGTGAGGTTGATGTCTGGTCGATGGAAGTCGCGTCTGCGAATTGTTTGTGGAGACATTGGGGTGGTCCGGGCTGAACCTTGTTGGTCTCGGCTTCGACCAACGTCATCGCCATTGATCAGAGAAACCGCTTATCAATTTTGCTTCATCATTTAAACATCACCTCGACCTTGCGGAACAACAAGAACCTCGAGGCGTTCATATACCACGACCGTCGACAGACGTTGTGCAAAAGACCACATCAAATCGCAGGGAAAGGCAAGGAGAAGGACCCGACCGGACCACAAAATCCGCAACCTCCTCTCAAATATACCCGCCAGATCAGTGCTTTCCATCAACATGCCCGGCAAGACATTGGTCGTCCTAGGATCCGGTCCAGGAATCGGTGTTGGAGTGGCCCAAAACTTCTCTGTTCGAGGCTTCACACACATTGCTCTGGTGTCTCGCAACAAGGACAGATTGAAGGAAGACCAAAACTCAGTGCTTGATGCCATTCAAGAACGGGGATATAGCTGTCAAGTCAAGACATGGGCTTGCGACTTGATGGATCTTGAGCAGCTCAAGAAGACGTTAACGGAGATTGAAAGCTATGGGGGGTTGGAATGCGTGCTTTTCAATGCGGCGAGAGTTGCGGGCAAGCCGCCATTGGAGGAGAGTACGAAGGCTATTGAGGCGGATTTCAAGGTACGCGATATCATCGGAGAAGCGATATTCTGGAAACGTGGCGCTAATTTCGTGAACAGTTGACGAATCTCGCCCTGTACGAAACAGCGAAATGGGCCATTCCGAAACTTCAAGAAGTCAAGGGCGATGATCGATCACCCTCGTTCTTTGTCACAAGTACGAACCAGCTTTGGAAAGAACCGGTCTACGATCTCGTCTCGCTTTCGATGGTCAAGTCGGCACAGAGGGCGCTTGTCCTGTCTTTGCACAACAAGTTCGGAAAGGATGTCCATGTAGCTCTTCTTTCAATCGGTGGCGTCGTCTCTCCTAATGCGAAGAACTTGAGCCCAGAGAACATTGCAGAGAAATGTTACCAACTATACAAGCAGCCGAAGGATAAGTGGGCGAGAGAGGAGGAGATCGATGAGTAGAGACTTGAGCCTACTTTCAACACACACGCCTTTCAACCTGATGGCTTAAATTTTACAACTTCAACACCTCACACCACATCTCAATGCATCCACTCCGCCTCCAACTTCTTTCCCCCAACCTCAATCGGCTTCACACTCGCCTGCGCAAACCCAAATATCCTCGCCCTCCCCCCATCCGGCGTAACATTCTTCCACTTATGCATCGTTCCTCTCTGAATAATCGTATCCCCCGCAGTCGCAGTCCTCATCTCCCCCGAATCCAAAGACATCTCCACCGTCCCCTCAATAACCATCAAAATATCCAGCGTCATAGTCCGATGCATGGGGCTCTTCTCGTTCGCTTCTTGGCCGGCTCCGAGGGTTACGATCATGGCGGAGACACCTTCGGGGGGGCCGATGTTTCCTGGGGTGAAGTTGTGTTCTCGGTCGTGGAGGTATTGGTCGATGTCAGATTCTGTGGAGAATTTGGGGATGGGGGTGTGTGAGGAGAAGATTATTGTGAGAGAGGCTTGTTCGATTGGGATCATGGGGTTGAGAGGGATTTGGAGGTGTTTTTCGGGGACTTTGGGGGAGAAGACGGCTTTGGCGTTGGAGTCGTGGGTTGTGATGAAGTTGGACATGATGAATGTTTGCCGTGAGAGGTTTCTGGTGTTTCTAAAATTGGTGTTCCTTTGAGTCGAAGTCCTGCTTGTTATGCTCGATAGATGCGATCGCCGGGAATTGATGTTTTAATGGGGAAGAGATGAAGTGTGCTCTCAGCTGCTTATATAGATTGAATCCTTATTCCATCTCGCATTAGCATAGAGTACGCTTCGGGTCAACTAATGTAGTCTTCGCTTCGATCAATTGGACGGAGCTCAGAGCTCCGTCTCAATCCTTCGATGGACCTGCCAGGAAGGGCAGTCAGCAAGACGATGTGCACATTGCTTAGCAATTCTTGGTACCAGACTCAAATCTTGTGCAACACGTTCAATCCTTCTGCCAATCGTTGTCGAACAAGAGCCACTGGATTTGCCCACCGCCGTACACTGACAGCCTGAGGCAGAACAATCTGTCGGAGCTTCGGGCGAATGCGAGGCCGATGCTGTGTGAAAGCTGGAGCTGGAGGCTCTCCGTTGCCAGCCAAACATCGTGTTGCTCGAATCCAGACCTCCTTCGCCATGGGAATTGCCAGTACCGTACCTGTTCTTTGGTCTGATCAAAGCGTTAGCTCGTCGTCGCGAAACTCAAGCCCGACGCGCCGCCTGCAAGCTTGCCTCGAGATCCAATGTGGTCGACGGGATGAATCTGTCTGCCAGCGGCCGATTGCGACACAGCGAACCCGAGAAAGAGCGTTCTGAGGATTCCGTCCGCGGACACCAGCACATACCTGCCCCCATCAGCCAATTCCGGAGGGATCATGGTCATGGCGGCGATGGGAGGACTGGCAGCAGACACACCCGGACAGCGCGAGCAATATGCTAGCAGACCTGCAAGATGCTCAAGGCTTCTGCTCAAGGCATGATCAGACCCCTTCACGGGTCGTGTTCTTCGACATTGGATGCCGAACAACTTCGCAGGAGCGCGGACAGCCGTGTAGCTGGCAACGAGAGTTGCTCAAAGCCGAGCCACTTCTTCTATGCTGTTGATGAAGAATCCGCCGATCCGAAGTCATCAGCTCACCAGCAGACACGAGCAACGACATCTTCGTTCCGTTCTGCCTTGTCATGGTTGATTATCGGGTCCTGGAAACGTCGAAGCCATATGTGCTTCACTTCGTCCGGCTTATGAAGACGAGAACATCCAAGGAAGGCCAGTGTTGGCCTGGTGTGATCATTTCCAGTGTTGTCGTGGCCCTTCTTGAGTCTCCATCAGCAGTGCGGCGGCATTCCGTGAGCGTTGCAAGCAGAATTCTCTCACCGTCTCAGGCCACTCCGGACGTAAGCTGGTTGCATTTGGCAGCAGTAAGTGGTCCTGGGCGCTGATTGGCTGGGCACTTAGCTCCGGCTGAGTGAATTCGGCTGCTTGAGTTCCGTGCAAGACCCATGCTCAAACGTGATTGTCATGAAACGCTTCGCAACCAAGGCAGTCACCATGTTGAACTGACAGGATATATAGACTGATTCAACACCCTCGTTATCAGATTCATTCACCAACATCAGCACCTCAAGCCTGCAAACAAACGATCCACAGCAGATCTCAATACGCAACTCAGCAAACTACTCGATATCGACCATGGCCTACACCAAAGTCGCAGTCGCCGCAGCAACTGGCAACCTGGGACCAACTCTTGTTCAAGAGCTTGTCAACGCCGGTCTGGAAGTCACCACACTCTCGCAAAGTGGCAACGCCACTGGACTGCCCAGCCAAGTGAAGACTGTCAAGGTCGACTACAACTCGCAAGATTCCCTGGTCTCGGCGCTCAAAGGCCAAGATGCATTCGTGTCACTTCTTCCAAAGCACGACCAGCAGAACCCTCTGATCGACGCCGCCATTGCTGCAGGCGTGAAGCGATTCATTCCATCAGAATTCGGTTCCAACATATCCGGTAATGCCAAGACTGCCGCTCTCCCCGTCTTTGCTGGCAAGAAGAAGACCCAGCAATACCTCGAATCGAAGGCAGACAAGATCAGCTACACTTACGTTGTTAACGGTCTCTTCCTCGACTGGGGCATCAAGGTCGGCTTCCTCATCAACCCAAAGGGCGGAGCGACCAAGGTCTACGACGATCCTAACGAGAAGCACTCATCCACCACCCTCAGTGACGTCGGCAAGGCTGTCGCCGGGATTCTGAAGCATCCCGAGGAGACGAAAAACCGGGCTGTCTACATCCAAAGCGCGGCGGTATCCCAAAACCAACTGCTTGAAATTGCACAAAAGAAGAGGCCAGACGTCAAGTTTGAGAAGGAGGCAGCTACCACGGCAGACGTCGAGAAGAATGCTTATGAGCTTCTGCAGAAGGGTGGAGAGAGCATTGGCGGTGCGATGGTATCTTTTATTATTGTCTCTATCTTCAATAAGGAGTATGGCAACAACTGGGCCGACAAGAACGATAATGAGCTACTTGGCATCAAGGAGAAGACCCCTGCAGAGCTGGAGGAGATTGTGGCCCAATTCGTGTAAGGTGCTTTGGAGCCTACGTTGAATCGCTGATGTACCTTGCTACATAGACAAACTCATAGCCGCCCAATTCACGGAATGATGGCCAAGCCATGTGCACCCTGAAACATTGCCTTATCCGCTCTCTTCACAGTGTCAACCTCCAACGTCTTCTCAACCTCCATCTTCTCCAAATCAACCACCGACACAGTCCCCGAGAACACATTCGCCGCGAATGCCTTCTTCCCATCTGACGATGAATAGACCGTCAGAGGCACCAAGCCTATCTCCAACATACCCAATTGCTTAAAGTCCTCCGAAGGCCCTCCAAACACCCCCAATCTGCACGGCAGAGGTTTCGGAGGTCCGGACTTGACGGATGCGTCGAATCGATCCAACCCAACCAACAATCGATCCTTGCAATCGACATGTACAGTCCCCGACAGAAACTCCATCGGCAACGTCCTCACCACCTCATCTTTCTCCGTATCAATCACCTTAATCGCAAAATTATAATTCCCCTTCATCGCCTCACTGATCGTCGGCGTAGGAACATACACGAATTTCCCGTCATTTGAGATTCCGAGCTGTTCGCTTCCTCCTTTCATCGGGATCTGGGTTATCAGGCATTCTTCGGTGAGGGAAAGCACGGAAACGAATTCGCCGTCTTTGTTGCAGGTATATGCCTTGGATCCGTCGGGCGTCATGACGAACCAATGAGTTCTGTAGCCTGAGGGGATTGCTTTGAGGACCTTTCGTGTGGCGAGATCGATTCCTATGACGCCTCCGGAACCGGCGATTCCGGCTTCGACGGAGACGTACAAGATGTCTAGTTGTTTGTCGAGGACGAGGTAGTGAGGTCCTTCGTAGGGTGCGACGTTGATTGTGTGCACGATCTTCCGAGAAGAGCAGTCTAGGATGGAAATGAGATGTCCGTTTTCGCCGTGAGAGACGTACCAGCCGTGGGAATAGGCATGGGAGATGTAGAGGAGGTTGGAGCGGGAGTCGTAGCAGAGCTCGTGGGGTTCTGCGATGAGGTTGTCGATTCGACCTGTTTTTGAGCCGGTGGGGATGTCGAAGAAGTGGAGGTTTTCGCCGGATTGGGAGACGACGGCGAGGGTGTTGTTGTTGCTCATGGTGCTCTTGGAGTGATCGATTACTGTGTGAACTGTTCTGCTGTCTCGACGCATTGCTGCTGTTCAATTGATATATTGTGAATTCGGCCGATGTACTCACACGGACTGATCCTGGTCTTCGTACGAAGTGGCCTGCAAAGCCGAAGGCACGTTGTAGGGGAGCATTGAAATCTTGGCGGCTTATGGGAGAGATGACGTTGACCTGCATGCTTTACTTACCTAGGTTGGAAGTTTCCAAACATCCAGTAGACTCTATACGATGCAATTTATGTGTCTCTAAGACTGCTTCATGCTGCTTTAGCATCTCCTCGAGCATGCTCCTTCTTGCCCGCATCCGCATCGAAATATGGCCTCTCCGCTTGAGGTGTAATTCGAAGCATATGTCTCTTCGTCTCGCCTTCCTTGACATTGAAGTCACGCAGGGCAGAACTGTCAGATCATCAGCATCCCGGCTCTCAAAATCGGCGCCGAGTCGGCGCTTACTCTTGCGTTACTCGGTTATCATAGACAACAACCGTCCCCGGTCTCCAATGCACTCGAATATGCCAGTCTTGACCGTGTTCAATATGGTTGTAAAGGAAGTTGAGGATGCTAGTGCTCTCTTCTTCCTTCATGCCCTGGATGTTTCTCGTATAGAGACGATTCACGTAGAGGGAGTTCGTCTTTGTCACCTGGGTGGAGTATTAGCATGCCTAGGGCTACCATACGAAAGTAGCCTACGTACGGGGTGTGTTCGAACGACAGGATGCAATGTCTCAATCGGCTCACGGATATAGCGTTCTTTGTGGTCTGCCACTTGAGCTTGCTCGAATCCGGAGTGATTTGCGACCAGTCCATGAAGTCGGCTCTTATATGTCTCCGATAAAGCATTGTATGCTGCGGTCGTCGACAAGTAGAGCGTGTCACTACCAGACTTCGGCGTGGAGAGCGAGAAGAAGATAGTCGTGCCCATGCCATTGATCCCCTACCGCACAGTCAGTTGACAAACCTCGAAGCTGGTCTTTTCGTTTACTCACATAACTCATATCAGTGTGCCACTTGATACTACTGACATTATTGCTAATCTCGTTGTCCACAGCTCCAGCAGTAAATTCGCGATATACGGGCAACAGCTCCGGATAGTCTTGGATATGGCCACCATGTTGATGCACATGCAAAGGACCAAAGTACCTGCCGAACTCACGTTGTCGATTTGGACCGATGTCCGCGAAGTCCTGGTCACGGAAGATAACAACGCCTCGCTCGGCGGCAAGCAAGGCCAATTCGTCTTTCTGGGACTCTGTCAATGACGAGAGCTGCAGACGATGAACTTCAGTTCCAATAGCAGGTGTGATCTCTTCGAAGTTACTTCCGGACGAAGTGAGCAAGGCGGTTTTATTGGGGTCTGCTCGCAATCCAACATCTTGATGGTCGAACTCCTCCAGCGGTGGTTGTGTGCCAGGTACATAGTGAGGTAGGTAAGCTGCGTACTTGTACTGCTAAGTCGTTAGTATTCATCTGTAGTTTTCATGTGTTGCCCACTGACGTCTTCTTTGCCATAGTCATAGAAGTCTCAAATTTCAGTTGCTCCTTGGAAGCGCCGGCAGCGGTCTCCGTATGAGTTGTCATGTCTGATAGCACGAGTCGATGTTTGTCACGGCCAGTCTATCTCTCGACCTTTCTCCCCTTGCAGTGAGGATATACCTCCTCCGGGAGAGCTCGCGAGCTCGACCAGGATCATTGCGCCATGCATATGGCTTGGCGAGAATATCACTTCCTCAAGGATGTGTCCACTATCATTGCAGCGCCTGCCAATGGACAGCGCGTGAAGCAAGCATTGATAAGCGGTCGCTTCTCGTTGAGGTATCTTCTTGTCTGCCGGACTGCCGGTGCCTCCAAGCGATGTCCACAGAGCACTCTGGATCGCAAGATTCAATTGAGTGCCATTGTGGAGCTCAACGATGTGAGCCGTCCAAGAGATGATAAGAAATTCTGAATGCTTTCGAAGTGCACTATGAAAGCATTTACATCAGAGCTGCTGGCTCAGTTGAGCTGCTGACACAATGGAGCCAAAGTCAGAAGTCGGCATCGAAGTCCAGGTTCATCCCGATCCCGTAGATTCGAAACGAGCAGAAGAAGATGGCGAAGAGGCAACTCACGACAATCAAGGATCGACTTCGCGATGGAGACGGCTCCTCGGGCTTTTCTGGGATACTCTCGACGGGCCGCCAAGGGAACGTAGATATGTCCAGAAGCTCGATACCTTCATGTTGTTAGTGCGATCCAAACCTCCTTTACGAGACATGATGTTGACGCACTCTTTCCAGCTCATACATCTGCCTCGGCTACTTCATCAAATACCTCGACCAAACAAACTATTCCAACGCCTTCATCTCCGGCATGCAAGAAGACCTCTCCCTCTACGGCAACGAACGAAACTGGCTCAACGCCTGGTCAGCATTCATTCACCTAATCCAATATTTTGAATCTCGAAACTGATTGGCACATACTTCCAGGTTCAATATCGGCATAATCCTCGGCACAGTCCCCTCCCAACTAATCCAGCTTAGATACATTCGTCCCTCCATCTGGATCCCCGCCTGCGAGCTCACCTGGTCCGCACTCGTGATGTGTATGGCTGCAGCGAAGAACGTTAAAACACTCTACGCACTTCGCTTCTTCATAGGTCTGGCTGAATCATGTTCGTTCCCCGGATACTCGTCTCTGCTGGGTGGGTGGTACGGACCACGGGAGTTGAGTAAACGAGTTGCGATTTTCGATCAGACGAGTGCGATTGCGAGTATGTTTTCAGGGTATTTGCAGGCTGGGCTTTATGAGGGGATGAATGGGAGGTTGGGTTTGAGGGGATGGTGTGTTGACGACATGCAGCAATGGGCCATGCATACGTGGCTGACTGTTGAATTCCTAGGCAATGGCTGTTCGTCTTCGACGGCATCATCTCCCTCCCAATTGCGATCTGGGGCATCTTCGCAATACCAGATCTACCTCATACGACGAGAGCATTCTACTGGTCCGCAGACGACAAGGAGTTTGGTATTAAGCGGATCGAGCGTCTAGGACGTGAGCCACCGCAGAACCTGTCCTTGTCAGTTGTCCGGAAAGTCTACTCGAACTGGAGACTCTGGATCTTCATTCTGCCATACCTAACAGTAGCACTGTCCGGATATGGGACGAATTACTTCAATCTGTACCTCAAAGCCGAAGGCTACAGCGTCGTGCAAACGAACGTCCTCCCGACAGCTGGTAACGCTCTGGCGATAGTCGCAACTCTCGCTTTCGGCATTGCTGCTGATGCCAGCGGACACCGCGTAGCACTGAGCACCGTGATCCAGCTGATCGTGATGGTTTCGAATATCATTCTCTCGGTATGGAACGTACCGAAGGCCGCGCTGCTGTTTGCGTACTACTTGAGTTATGTCGGGTCTGCCGCGCAACCTATCATTATCGTAAGTCGAGTTCAACGATAGCAAGATGTATTGTGCTGACCTTTGGTAAAGGCATGGGGCTATCATCTGAATGCTGGAGACCTGAATCTGCGTCAGCTGCTGGTTGCGACTGGCAACATCTTCACATACACGTTCATGGCATTCCTTCCGCGTGAGCATGGCCCGGCCCATCTCAAGTGGCAAAAGCTGACTTTTGCATAGTCTTGATATTTCCAACGTACGATGCACCGAAGTACAAGTATGGCTACCAGATCTTGATTCTTTTCGGTGGAATTTCAATCGCTGGCGTGCTGCTAATGTATCATTTGCACCGGCGGCACAACTGAGCGGAGAGTGTATGAGCTGCTGTAGCGACTGCTGCATTGTCAGCCGATGGTAGTCGCCAAGTGAGATTTTGCAAGCGTGACTCGGGCGGGAATGCCGTACTGGCGTCGAAGGCACTGTGAAGGTATCAATGTGTCGGGAATGCCTAACTATATTAGCTTTGATCCGCCATCTCTTCGCTTGATCAATATAAGCCACAAGCAGCACAAGTTGCAACCTCCAGCAATCATGACTAATCCCGCGAAGAGCTGAAGGCCCAGATAGTTCGTCTTTCCCCCTGAGCTCGAAACGCTCGCCAGTGCGGCAGCGATAGGCGGACCTATCAGGCTGCCAATGGAACTGATGCCCTGCGCCATTCCAAGTCTTGTGCCGAAGACTTTCTGATCCGGGCATACCACAGGGAACACGCTCGGCGGTAGCGGAATGAGTGCGCCACTGAAGCATCCGTACAAAGCTGAAATAGCAGTATATGATCCGAACGTATTAGCACCTTGCCAAGCGATAGCGAGGATGCCGCTGCTGAAGACGCAAAAGATCCAAGGGATCATGACTCCAATTCGGGAGGCTGTGTAGCCGGCCACCAGTCGTCCGACAATGCTAGTAGCTTGACCGATCATGGAGACGTACAGAGACCAGCTCTGACTGATGCCGAGCACGAGCTGTCCGTAGGAAGGGATGAAGACGAATGGGACCATGTATCCGCAGAAGACCAAGAAGTTGCTGGTACTGTAGAACCAAAATGGGGCATTGGTGAGCGCGCCGCGATCGAAAAGCTTCCGAGGCGCACCGGCTGCAAGGTTTCCGAGGTTTGACACTCCCCAAAGCAAAAGCGGGAACGAGACGCAGTAAGTCCCAAGCATGATGAAGGCCATGACACGGACTGTCCAGCCGAATGACAGTGTGTTGATGAGCTGCGAGAAGACCAGGGTGTAGATGATGCCTCCAACAGGCGCGCCGCAAGTGGTGATGCCGATCGCGATTGCTCTGTGCTTCTTGAAAGTTCGACCGACTAGTGCGAGGCCAGGTAGATACAACAAAGCGTTGCTGGCTCCCTGGAGAACGCCCTGTGTCAGGAAGAGATGCCAGTATTTGGTGGAGATACTCGTCAAGAACAAGCTGAGAGTCTCGCCCAAAGCTCCTGCGAGAAGCATGGTGCGGAAATAGCCACGGTCGAAGAGAGGCCCTGATATGACGCCGCCGAGAATCAGGAAAAAGATGGTAATCGTTCCAATCCAGCTGATGGCAGATGCATCCTCGTCCGGAATGTACGTGAGCTCATAGTAGCTTTGAAAGCTTCCCCAGGCAAAGGATAGACCCCAAAGGTTTCCAAAGACTAGGAACGAACCGAGAACTTGAAGCCAGGCTCTCGTACCTCCATCTCGAATTGCAGCTGGAGGTAATGTCGTGACGGGAGTCGAGAGGGTCGTTGCGTTCTTCTCGTCGGGCATGCGGGCTTCCTTCTCGAAGTCCAGTGACTCCGGCTTCTCCTCATCGCTGGCGGATGGAGGTGCCGTCATGTCGCGATTTGAGGATCTCGCTCGGCCAGTTCAGGTTTCGCCGACGGTTCGAACAGCGGCCTGGCCTCGGTCCTTTTGCCTCTGCTTGACCTGACCAGCAAGAAGTCTGAGAGGAAAGAGAGGAGTGCAGCGAAAAGCGGAACATGAGAGCGATGTACTTACCTAACAAACGATGGCGTGCCATTTGGTAGAGCGGAATCCGATCGCACATTGGTGCAAAAAGCAGCCTAAAAGCGAGGTGCAGATCACGTTTTGGATGGTATAGGCGCGGCTCTCGGCATGGTGCAGCATCTTGGCCGGCAGCGGAGTAGAAGAGGCGTTGAACGCGGGACCGATGGTACAGTCGTCCCGCTGTAGCCGTGAGGCGTCCAGCAAGTTTGATGGCATTGTGATGGATGAAGACTCGGATGGGCTGGGAGTGTTGTCGATGTGAGAAGTGATGTTGTTGTTTCTGACGCGAGAAGTCGCGAACTCGTTCCCGAGCGCCAAGAACTGAAGCCTGAGGCAACAACAAATCAGCTTGGACTTTCCACCTCCCGCGCGTCTTCGACATCAACGACTTACATTTCATCAGTTCGAGGCCATCAAGCATCAGGAGCATTAAGCTAACATCTCAAAGCCCTTCGTTGTTGACTCTTGCGACGTGTCGAAGGCCATGAAAGGCTCCCACAAGCTGCTTCATGCCAATGATCATGCCACCATCTTTTCGGGGTCCGGCAACATGACAACCATGATAACCGCCGTCCTTCTCCGTGTCGCGCGAACATGAGCTGCGCGGACGTTCTCGAGGACGTCCCATGAATGGCATCGTCTCCCTCATAGCCTACGGTAGCGATTTCAGAAGCCAAGCCCTCATCCTCTCACCGCATGGTTTCTTGCTCCAGTCCGCAGGAGCGTCGAGTTTCACGACAGTGATATCGCTGTATCTTCGGCTGACGGCTTAGCTCGTAGTGACGGCCATGATGGAGATATGAAAGGGCATGGCTCCAGCTGAACGAACGTCAAGGTAAGCTCTACCTCTTCCATTGGAAATCCTGGTTAAACCTTCGACTCAACCCTGTCATCGGCCGGACACGATGTTTCGACATTTCGTGATCTCAATCCTTTGGACGGTCGCCCTCACGAACGCTTTATCCGCCAGGCTGGTCAACTCAAGGCCCACCAGCGCCTCCAACATGAGTCTCCCTCGCCATCTTATCGCTCTTGAGGAGCATGTTGCCCTGTCTAGCCTTGGCATTGGCACTGGTCTCCGTCCGCGCGTGCTGCAATCCGTCGGAGCCGCTGGGCAGGGAAAATTGGATGATCTGGCCACAGGGAGGATAGCTGCGATGGATGCTGGCCACGTCTCGATTCAGGTACTTTCGCAGATTTCTGTGGGCGACACGACTGTTGCTGCCGTGCAAGACGCCAACAATCAGCTTGCAGCTGCCGTTAAAGCTCATCCAGACAGGTTCCGAGCGTTCGCTTTCTTACCAATGGCGCATCCTGAAGAGGCCGCTATTGAGCTGGAGCGCGTGGTACGTGACTTCGGCTTCTTAGGCGCTCTCGTCGACAACACCCTGGAGAACGACACAACGTACGATGACGAAAGATTCTGGCCGGTGTTCGCCAAAGCACAAGACCTCGACGTACCAATCTATATTCACCCATCCCCTCCCTCGCTGGAAGAATACGAGCGGATGTACCAAGGAAACTATGCCGATCGCGTTGGTGTCACACTGGCTACTGGTGCATGGGGCTGGCACGCCAACACTGGACTTCACGTTCTCAAACTATATGCTGCTGGCCTGTTCGTGCGTTATCCTAAGCTCAAGATCATTCTCGGCCACGATGGCGAACTCCTTCCTATGTTCATTGATCGGATTGACAGAATGAGTCTGCGCAACGACACGACCTTCAGCCAAGTCTGGAACAACAATCTCTGGATCACCGTCTCTGGCATGTTCACCTTGCGTACTTTCGAGATGCTGCTGAAGGTGACAAGCATCGAGCGGATCATGTATGCGGTTGATTACCCCTTTGGACCCACCGAAGGAGGTTGGAAATTCATGCAGCGATTAGGAGAGAGTGGACTACTCTCAGAGCAAGAGATGAATCTTTTGGGATATGAGACGGCTGAGAAATTGTTGAAGATTCAAGTGGATGACTCCACGATTTGACAGATTGGCGAGTTCTTACCTTGGACTGGATAAACGAGCTCTCGGCTTGTAGACTTAGATGCCATGCTACTGCTACAGAGAGAGGAAGACCGAATGTTCAGCACTCACTTGGAAAGCCTCTCTGCGCACATACTCGAGCAGTAGGAGCGAGCGAGTAACTTGGGAGTTGTAATGCTGCTTTGCAGGGATCAGAGAGACCTGCAGCTGCAAAAAGCACGGGCCTTGCCGTTGAGCTTAGTCAGATTTCGATTCCACTTCGCCAAATGCTAATGCAAGATTTCTTCCTGCACAACATAAACGCCATCTCCTGTCTTTGACCTCGCTACGCATTCTGACACTTGAATCACGCTGCTCTCACACTAATTTCCGCATCTCATCACTGGTTGCCAGCGAGACCAGTGGGGTTGAGTTTTACGACTCGAGAGCGG
This sequence comes from Pseudocercospora crystallina, assembly GCA_003666085.1. Lineage (NCBI taxonomy): Eukaryota > Fungi > Ascomycota > Dothideomycetes > Mycosphaerellales > Mycosphaerellaceae > Pseudocercospora > Pseudocercospora crystallina. Next base: position 38,723 of record QQNG01000016.1, on the reverse strand, counting down.
CGGCTTGCAGCTTGGCCCTGGCAAGCAAGGCTGCAAGTACTTCTTCAGTTGCATAAGACCCTTTCCGTAAGAAGCATTCAGAGCGAATCCACAACCTCGAAATCACCGACAAGATGGCCTCAGAGCCTCGTGGGCATACGGTTCACATGACGCAAGAGCAGTCGGATCGCATGCGTCAAACGGTGCAAACGAGACTGCAAAAATGTCGAGAGCAGCGAGGTCAACCACGAGCAAAGCGGGATCGCAAAGATGCCGTTAGTTTCGCTACTCAATCTTCACTCATGGCCGATATGGCCGGTGAGACGGAACCAGGGATGTCGACTAGTACGGCTTCCGACAGCATGGTAGCTTTGGCTGTGGGAAATCCATACCCACCTTCAACGACACCGGTCAAAGACCTCGAACCTATGGCTCTTGCGGATTTAAAGATCGATACACATCACACAAGAAAGGTTCTGATTGTTCGAAGAGAGGCTCCAGTAGTACCTCAAATCGCCTTTTCTTGGACCATCGTGGAGGACGAAGCTGGAGATGCAGAGCGAGTGGAGGCGTATCTGCACAAGTTCAAACGAGGAGATGATTTACTGGAGTATGGTAAAGACATGATGATCAAGGAGCCGTACTTCACCATCAACGAGCAAGGCGAACCTACCATCAGAATTCATCATCCATCAGACCTAGTCAGGAAGCTTCCCGAGAATGAGGCACTCTTTCCGTCGAAGAAGGCGAATGGATTGCCGAATGGCATCCAGCGGACTGCGGAGAAGTGCAAGAATTTGGGAAACACTGCGCTGAAGAAGAAAGAATTTCTTGAGACCCATGCACTTTACACGGAAGGCATCCAGCTGGCAGAGAAGGAGGGTGACGAGAGCATGGCGAAAGACATTTACCGAAATCGTGCGCATGTTAACCTGACTTTGAGCCGACTGGATGAGGCAAAAGCAGATGCCTTAGCTGCTATCACCAACGGCACTGACGATAAGTCCAAATCGCTTGACAGCAAGGCCAACTTTCGAGCGGGAACTGCCGCATACAATCTTGGCGAATACGATGAAGCACGGGAGCTATTTCAGAAAGCACTCGAACTGTCACCGGAAGACAAGGATGCAAAAACTTACTTGCGGAGCATCGAGACCCGCCTACGCGAGAAGGCCACTGGTGAATACGACTTCGCAAAGATCCAATCCAAACTGTCCACCGCTCGACCTCGAGTGGATGTAGCACCATTCGCAGCCAACATTGAGATCAAGGAAAGCCCACTAGGCGGTCGTGGCCTCTTCGCCACCCGCGACATCAAATCCGGCGAGCTAGTCTTATGCGAGAAAGCATTCCACGTCGCCTGGAGCCACGAGAAAGACACCTGGACAGCAATGACCTACGACACCCGAGACGACGAAATCAGAGTCTTCCCAGCAGGCATGACCAAAGGCGTCGTCCAAAAACTTCTCAACAACCCCTCTCAAGTCCCTCGAGTAATGGACCTCTACGGCGACTACAAAAGCATCGGCACACAACTCATCCAAAGCGAAGACGGCCCCGTTGTGGATGCTTTCCAAATCCACGATATAGTATGTCGAAACGCTTTTGGTCCGGGTTCCATCGTCGATGAAGAGAACGTCAGCAATGCAAGTACTGGTCTCTGGATCATGGCAGCTTATGCAAATCATGCATGTCTCTCAAACTGCAAAAAATCCCACATAGGCGACCTCCTCCTCTTCCGCGCCACAAAACTCATCACCAAAGGCGAAGAAATCACTCATTCCTACGATGAATCTTCTGATTACGATTCGCGCCAATCTTCCCTAAAGAAAACCTGGGGTTTCACATGTTCCTGCCCGCTGTGTAAGGCAGAGAGTCAGGATAGCCTGGAGGTTCGGGAGAAGAGGCGCGATCTGGTGGGTCAGACTTTGGCGTTCGTGCAGAGGGAGGGGCCGGCTAGTGCGAAGAGGATTACGATTGCGAAGGCTGAGAGGTTGGCGAAGGCGATTGGTGAGACGTATGATGAGGAGAGGTTTAGAGGGTTGCCGAGGACGGGGTTGGGGCCTGTGGAGTTTTGGTTGGAGAGGGCGAGGAAGAGATGAGAGAGGGTGGGAGGGGAAAGTATAGCATGAATTCGACGTGATTGCTACATTGCGTTTCCGAAGCTGCCAAAATCCTCACTGTTCTGTTCGTGCTGTCGTTTGCTACCTGAGCGCATCCGCGCTGGAAGTGGCCCAGCGCAACTGCCTGGGCTTGCAATATATGTAGTCACATTTACCATGACCCAGCACTTCGCCCCGCTCTCCGCGCAGGATTTTCCGCCGACACTGCACAGCTTTGCAACTCTCTTTGCACACTTGACAGTGTACATCGATCTCGATACCGGGAACATCCAGCAGAATTCGGGCTGAGTCGGGATTACAATGACAAGCAGCACCTAAAGCACTCCCATAAACCCCACCTTCGGCATTCACATCAGCCCCATGTTTGAGTAGACAACGGATCATATCAGCTGGTGGAGAGGACGTGCATCTCTCTGCTACGACCACAAGAGCTGTTCTGCCCAATTTGTCTCTCAGATTCACATCAGCGCCGTTGTCCAAGAGCAACGAGACCAATGGCACACTTCCAGACACGACAGCATGCAACAGATATGGCTTCCCAATCGTGTCTTTCGCATTTGGACAGGCGCCGTGTTGCAGCAAAAGCTCAGTATTACGTAGCCTCTTTCTTTCAATCGTGCCATCGAGTTTGCACCATGACACCAATTCGGATTTCTGAACGAAGCTGAGCAGAAGCTCGTCGTTAGGCCGACCGCATAGTTCCAGGAGTAGTTCAACAGCCGATGGTTGGTCATGCTTCAGTGCAGCGTAAAGCATTGCGTGGGCCAAGGTCGAGTCTTGCTTTGCTCTGTGGCGAAGGAACATTCGAGCCGCAACCTCATGGCCGTGTTCAATAACAGACATCAAAGCATCTTGAAAGCGTTCACTGAGATCGCAAAGTCGTTCAAGCGTTCCGGGTGATCCATGAGCGGACAACTGCCATGGATGGAGGGCACCATGGTCCAGCAGCAGAACAAGAGTGTCATGAGTATGACGATCGCTACGCCACCACAGATTGCATAGTAAAGTCACAGCCTCGGCAGCAGTCAATCTTGATAGGGGACCATGGGATAGCAATGCATCGATGGCCGCTGAGTCAGCCTGGTTCACGGCGGAGACCAAGGCGTTGCGTCTGCATAGTAGCAGCGACAATTCAGCGTAGACTGCGCTCCTGTCATCGCTGGATTCATCGGCTATATCCACTTGACTGTTGCATGCTGCTGCTTCGATACACTCTTCAAGCACGGAACTGGACAGCACCGGATTCCGGCCTAGCAGGGCTTTAACACTGCGATATCTCCGAGCTTTCAAAGCTCGAGATATTTCGTTGGAGAAATCGATATGCATGAGGTGGTCCGGAAGCATTGACATGAGTCTGCCATTATTGATGTCAATGGCCAGCGCAACGCAGTCGTAAGCGGCCTTTTCGGTAACACATACGCCCACTGTGGGTATGAGCTTGCTACAAACGTTTCTGATTCGATGAGCAAGTCCATCTGGGGTAGAGTGCAGAGCAAGATTGATTTCCTCGTTTCGGGCCCACTGTGCAAGGAACCATCGAAGCGTGCCCAGGTTGAGTTGACCAAGCGCATCTTCAAGAACAAGGTGCTGCAGCTCGTCCTCAGACGACAACAAGACGTCAAGAAGATCTGCATGCCGATGTTCCAGTGCAAATTCAAGAGCACTTTTAGCGAAAAGTCGCTCCATGGGCTCAGTCCTGTCGGAGTAGAGCAGGCCTGTAGATTCTATGACATGGGCTGCCAGACGCCTTGCACATCCCGCATCCTCAGCAGCCTTCGCGAGACTTAAAGACAAAACGCAGACAGAGCTGCGACCCATGCCATCCTCCAAAATGCAGTGTGCATCTTTGGGATTGACACCAGCATTGAGGAGGTACCATGCCATGCCGTGCATCTCATCATGCGATGATGCCATCAGAAGTGATTGCATAAACTTGCAGTTTGGTTCCACGCCGGTCTTTTCGTCGAGCATTGCGTCCAACATGCGCCCCCATGAACTTTCATGCAGCGTTCTCACAAATGCAGCAACTCCATTGAGCTCCATTCCAGCGTTCAAAAGGAGGGCGAAGCAATGACCTAGTTGGTCAGGTGCACGCTTTGCACCCAGCTGAAGAACGTCAGCGCAGATGATCGATGCTTCCAAGTCTCGGATACTGCTGCCGTTCCCGCTCATGCGATGAACGTCTTTGTAGAGGACACGAGCCTTCATGTGATCGAGCAACAGCTGAAGCATTGATGTGTCTCCATTTTTTATGCTCGTTCTGACGTGCATGGCGACCTCGACATCGTTGATTGCGCCGCCGGGATGGTGACTCAACAATTCACCCGCGACCCGAGTATCTCCAGTGTTGATGGCGGCGGCAACAGTGAGTGCAGGGTCGTTCGACCATTTTCGCAGCTTGGATCGCAAGTTCAAAGTCCTAAGTCGACCTTGTGAATGCACGCCATCCGTAGGGGCCGAATTGCACGATCGAGCCGTCAAAATACTTTGCAATGAACGCAGCGAGCCCATTGACTGGCGAAAGGGCGGCTTGAGAAGGCCGTATGGGGGTGCATTAGTTCTGACGTCGCCAGCACCGAAGTCTGCGATGTAAGCTCGGAAGTCCTTCAGTTGTGTATTCTCCCATAGCATCAGCTGGTATTTGAAGCCCCGGTGGTTTTCATGAGCCAGGGTTTGGACCAAGGGCGGGTGGTGACCTTCGCAAGGCCCAACATGTGCAAAATCAAAGCCGCAAGTGCCCCTGGCTTGTACACAATTAAGATGCCACTGCAGATCCTTTTCGTGTGTGAAATCAATCCGACAGCGCATGCAAGAGATCTTAGGGGCCTCTTCTTGCAATTCCGCCTGATGCACTTCTAAATGTTGTACGACATTGATGCCATCACTGAAATCGGTCCCGAACTCTTTGCCGCAAAGCGGACAAGGTCGGATAAAGCGTATAGGCATCATCCGAGGATTACGTCCTCGCAGCCCACCAAACAGTCCACTTCGAAACGGCAAGCTTCTGGTGAAAGTTCTAGCAGAGGGACCAAAAGAAGAGGTGGATACGATTGAAACAGCGTCGCTCATCGCATCATCAAGATAAGGGTTGAGGTCAGAATCGCGGGCCGTTGCAATCAGACCGTGGGCGTTGAAGTCGTCGGTGATTTCCTCGACAAGTGCTGTAATGGAATCAGGAGGGAGCGTTGGTGTATTCTCTTCTACAATAGTCGTTCGAGTACCACTGGGAGGCCGCAGTTCGCTGTATGGTGCAACATGGCCATTTCGAGCAGGCGGGATCAGATGCTCCTGTGCAAGCATAGACGTGTTGTCTTTTTCTGTGACTGCTCCTCGCTTGAGGCCGCTATGAACCTCCTTCGCATGGCGACGAAGATTGTCTTCGCGTGCAAAGGGCTTTGGGGGACTGCATTGATGGCACAACACTCCTTCCGCGGCTAGTCCGAGTCGTCTGAGATGATTAGGTGATCGTTGATGTCTGAGCAAACTTCGGCGGTCCGTGAAGCGAGCACCACAAGGTACACACTCAAGCTGTGTGCGACTTCGCTTGGGATCCGGCTCCTGGTCAGAGTCGTAATAGTTGTCCTCAGCGATCGCGTGCAATCCGCCCATGTTGGTTGTTAAGAGGCGGTCGTCCAGCGACAGGCGGTCGAAGAGCACTGGATGGTAGAGACATGTTGAAGGGAGTTTGTGCAGCGGCGGGGCCTAGATATGTCGTCCAGAAGCTGCTGCAAGCCATCTTCTCACGATCAGGCTGAGGTATCACAGAGCTGGCGGGCTGGACCAAGGCGGACAAGGCGTTGGAGGTTGGAGGTTCCTCTGCAGAAAGATTCACGCTAGAACCGCCAAATCCTTCGAGCCTCAGGCAGAAGAAGCGGCCCGTTCTCCCGAGCCGCGTTCGTCGCATCCATGGATCATCATTCACCTGCATGACGACCCTTGCACGCATCAAGGGTACTCCACTCTCAGCTCCGCAGCATGTGACAACCACAATGAGGGGATCTCACTACCAGACTTCAATGCCTTGCTAGGATCAAGTATTCTCCAAGACTTCTCAATCTCTTGGACTCTTCCGCGATATTCTCTTGCCTTCTTCTCCTCTTTCTCAACCTAACACCTTCAGTCGTCTCCTTCAAGAAGCTGCCGCATCTTTGGTACTCAAGACCTCCCAGCTCGTCCTCCCATTCCTCTTCCACTCTTCCTCGCACTCTCCCTTCACATCCGCAACGATGGCCTCCTCCCAAATCGACACCTCCATCCCACCCTCCACAACTCCCGGAACAACCGGCGGCCCTCCCGTAGCCCCCCAAGACGCCCAAGGCGCCCAAATCCCCCTCCAATCCTTCACCCTCCCCGACTTCCCCGCCGAAGCACGAGGCCTCCGCGCCCTCACCCTCACCTCTGATATCAAAGTCGACGAGTACACCGATATCCTCACCCAACCATGGGAGATCCCGTCGTCCCTTCCGCACAGTATCGAGAGTTTGACACTGGAGCTGTTCAGTCTGGGATATCCTGTGGGATGGTTGACGAAGTTGGCGGAGAGGTTACCGAATCTGAAGAGCGTGGTGATTTATAGTCAGTTGTTTGCGGGGATATCAGAAGAGAGTATGGAAGATGCTGTGGGGTTCTTCAAGAAACTCCCCAACCTCCGAGCCCTACACTTATTGGACGTCTTTGCGAAACTGCATTTCTTCGAACGGGCATCGAAGTGGTTGAAATATAACACTTCCGATACGCCCGGCGAAGCTCGAAGGGGATTGATGTTTCTGGAGGTGAATTATACATTCCGCCATGAAGATGAGGAGTTCATGGGAAAGATCCAGGCGCCTGAGCTGCCGATGCTCATCGGTCCAGGACTGATATCTTGCTCGTTCAATCTGAGCGAACCCGAAGCAGTAGAAGACGACGAACAAGATCCCGCGAACATCCAAGGCGCCGGTTCAAAAGAAGGGATCATGGCGTTTAATAAGACTCTTTCGAATGAGTTGATCAAGGCGTTGACGGATGAGGAGACGAGTCCGAAGGGTCTGAGGGCGTTGAATACGACGTTGTATACTTTGACGCAGGAGCAGATTAAAAAGGTGCTGGAGGTGCAGAAGAATGTGATGGTGTTGGGGTTGACGGCCGAGATTGAGCCGGGGGAGGAGACGAAGAAGGAGCTGTTGGGGACGCTGGAGGGGTTGAAGCATTTGGAGCAGGTGGAGATTGTTGCGAATCCTTCATTGCAATTTTTCATGTCTGTGAGTCTACACTCTCATTACCATTCCATCCCCCTTCACATTACGAAGCCATGCAATCAACCCCATCCGATGTTTGGAAGATCGGTCGGCTCCCGTCATGATACTCTAAGCTATGCTAACATACGAAAAGCTGCAAAATCCCAAACACCACGTACTTGCGAAGACCTTCCCAGATGTTTCCGACTTGGAACGGCTGTCAGAGAAGCTGGAGAAGCTGTCGAGCTTCAAGGCGAATGTGCTGAGGACTGTGTCGTTGGGTACCATCGAGTGGGAGAAGGTTGATGGCAAGTGGAAGGGCGGCGTCAAGGAAGGACGAGGTGTTGTAGCAGCAGGATCTCCATCATAGTCGCTCAAAGCTCTGTGGGGCGTACTCTGCCTCTGAGACTGCCTCGTCGTCCTCGTGACCATGGAAATCATCACGCCCCGATGCGCTCGCTCTCACTGTCATTGTCCCGCACACCAGGAGCGAGCGAAATGCCCGCTTCGCCTTGCCAGGATAATCTGGCCTTCCGTGCTTCAGCCGCGTTGTCAACGTTCCGCTGCAGCTTCTCGAACTCGAAATTGTCCAACTCAGCCTGGAGCTCACTGAGTCGGTCCATCAACCTTTTCTCCGTGTCGATGTTCATGCTCTGTGCGTGAAGAACGCAAGCGGCTGCGATTTTCAATCTCCCCGCTTCGAACATGCCTTCTGGTTCGCCGTGGGACTGATAGCAGCTCTTCCAAAATTCTGCAAGCAGTGAAGTCTTCATCACCGCGATCTGCGCCGCTGTCTCGTCAAACAGGAGGATCATGCGCTTTAAGGTGTTGAATGCCGGCTTTGTGCTGTGAATCTCGGAGACGATATCATCAGAAATGCTCTTGGGTATGCCGCCGTTGATCTGAACTTCTTTAACATTCCGAAGGCGTCGGAGAGGGAAGAGCATCATCTCAAGAGCAGACTCTTCTATCTCGAGACCAGACTCTTCTACCTGTGCATCTGCACCTGCGTCGACATGGACATTGACCGTCAGCTTTTTGAGACAATGTCCTTCCATGAAGAACGATGTCAGCATCAAGAACGAATGATTGGCAGACCAGGTGTCATCATCAAAAAGACCGTTGCCATTTGTGTCGTAATAAACGTCGATTTGAAGGTTGGCAATGCGATGAAGGAATGGAGAACACAAATTCAGGCTGTCTGGTTTGTCTGCGAAAGCCCACGGATAGTCCATGTCGCGGTTGTGAACGCGGATCCAAGAATCGATGCGACCCGTATCCCACAAATCAGCTTCCATATTGCATTCGAAGGTGTTCTCGCCGTACAAAATGTCCTGAGCTTCTCGTTGAACGAAACTGCAGGTTTGCAGAATCTGCGGGTAGCAGTAGTAGTGATTGTTCGGCCACGGGTGCTCTTCAAGAATCAGCAAGTGGCGGTAGACCTCCTCCCTCATCTCGGCCGGCAGATCAAGTAGTCGGAAAGTGGCAGTCTTGTCATCGCCCTCCAGCGCCTGAATGTATGGATATTTCAACGTGAGTCCTGCAGGATAGGGATCTTGAAGACCGCGCTGCCGGACAAATTGGCGTAGGTCTTGTGTGGTGCAGCATTCATAGTCCATAACTCCTCGCAACTGATAGCGTTTTGGCTTTTGTCCTTTATTGTACAAGCTCTCGCAAAAATTGCTGAAGGGTGGTCGAAAGTCCCACGGCTCGAGGGTGCTTTCTTCATGCACCTCCAGCCAGATATCTCGGCATCGCTCGCAACCGCACCAGTCTCCCGGAGATGGGGTATTCCAGTCCTGCTGGTCGCAGAAGTCACAGAAGTCGCACAAGTGACAGGCTGGGTCGGCACGGCACTCGCAGTCGTCGTCCTCGTCCTCGTTCTCGTTGTCATCGTCATTGTTGACTTCGTTGTCTTTGGGCTTGTCTTGAGTAGTGCTCTCGTTGGTGACCGGTTGCGTGATGTTTACTGGCTGTGTTGGGGCGGTGGCCGGCGTCGAATTGCTGGCGCTGGCGTCTTGCGGGTCTGCCATGATGACGATCCTTGTTGGTGTTTTGTATGAGCAGAGGCGGGACGTGTGTTGTATCTTGTTGAAGGTCAGGGACATGGAAGTGAAGCAAAGGAGAAGTCAGTAGAAGTTGCTGCAAGGCAGCCAGTCGCGCTAAGAGCACGGACCTGTGGAGCGAGCGCGTTGGGTTCGTGACCAAGGAAGGTGCGAACAGTCATTGCAAAATCAATCATGGAGAGGACGCCCAGCAGGGACATGTGGAGTCTCGAATGCTCCAGCAGTCGTAGTGTAAAGCAGAGATACTGTCGCTGTTGTCGACTTCTCGTTCGTGCTCTAAGCGGTTGCCGATCATCACATGTCAAAGATGAAGCTGAAGCTCGCCTGCGCCTTCCAACTTCACTTCACTTCACTATACTCGTTACACACCGTCCCGATGCCAACAGCACACATCATCAATCCTCCACAGCTAGAATTGGTCAACATGACGATTTGTACCTACAGGTAAATACGCGGCCCGGGGAAACTTCTGTGTGATAATTCCAGAATGTTGTTGAGATTTCTCGTTGATCGTATCGGCGCGCCCGCCGTCCTGGTACCGGCTTGCGCTCGTGAACCCATTCAGAGCCTGTTCATGTGCCCGCATACGGCCTACGCCTCTCATCTTCCAACCACTCTTCCAAAGCCGCCTTAGCCAACTCCTTCATCTGTCTGATATCCTCAGAATCTTCCACTCCCGACTTCAGCTTATCCCTCCAGATAGCAAGCATGCCAGCGACCTCCGGATCTGCAATTGCATCGTACTGCTTGATCATGCGGCTCGTGTCCTTGCCAGAGCTGATGAACAGACCCGGGCCGTTTGTGGCCAGTAACACCCAAATCAGATTCTGTAAGACATCGGATCCGCGTGTCATCCGCTGCATGGACTTCACATTTTGCTCGATTGTGCGGTGCTTGATCTTGAGGACCAGGTCTTCATCTGGCGTTGGAATCTGAAGCTTCTTGCCGAATCTTGCGATCGCTTTTTGTAGGTCGTCAAAGGTTCGCGCCTCCTCGATAGCCTGCTGCAGCTTGTCGGTCTCCTTCTTTCTCGTTCGATCATTGAGGAAGCCATGCTCATTGAGTGTCGATATTGTATGTGGCAAGATGTCAGACTTGAAGTGTATGAGTACAAAGTTTTCCAGGTTCTGCCGAAGAGTAGGATCCTTGGCCTCGATCACTCCCGCAGCATAGCAGTGTAGTGGAGCCCATAGCCTGGACTCGATGATTTCAATGAATTGATCTTGCCGCTCTCCCTCCAGCTCGGATATACACGCCAGAGCTGTCGCCTCCAAGGCCCTGGTATATTCACTGCGAAGTAAGAGCCGGGCAAGCTCCTCCTTGTGTGTTGCGCTGTAGTCTGAAGGCTGTATTGAGCGCACGACGTTGATCGGAGTTGTAGATGCAGGGTTCTCGCGCCACATGATGCCCGTTCGCGTACCGACTGCCGCCTTCATGATATCGATCTCCGTGAATAGTGCCTCTGAAATTACGAGTAGCTTGGATGGTAGAGGTGATCGATTGCCCCTCGATGTTTGTTCTGCGCCTGGGAGGAGCTCGACTGACTCAGCTCGTATGCTCTCTGGATGTGCTTGCTTAAACTCTGCCATCACCGCTTCGTCAAAGCTCGAATCGGCTGGTCCTTGGTTCGTTGCCTTCGCTGGCTCTTCCACAACAGAGAAGCCCTGAACTTCCAATAGCTTTACATAGTCTGTGATTGTTGAAGCTCGTAACTGCGACACCCGTTTTGTCTCTGCTTCTGAGAAGCCGACTGGCACGTATACTACGTGTTCTCCAGCCATCTTGATCTCACCATCCTGCTCTGACGTAGCTTCGGATGCGAGTGCCGCAATTATGGGTCCTGGTATGCTACTATCGTTCACGGCTGCCGTGAGATCGACCATATCGTTGCCAGTGTCGGACACCACATGGTCAATTTGCTTTTTGACCCGGTTCGAGAAATCATAGCTGCACAAGAACGAATGTGTGTCCACGTCTATGATGACACGGGACCAGTCCTTGCCCGCGTACTCCTCAATCATTCGCTGAAGACTGTCAAAGGCAATGTCTTGTTCCCTGGCGAAAGCGTTCAAGTCGACACATATCCTAGAGGCCCGCTCCTTGAGAATTCTGGCAATGCCTTCAACAATGGGATGAGGTAGTATCGAGGAGCCATCTGTGCTGTAGTACAGCTGAGCATCCACCTGGTCGAGGATGACCTTATCGCCTCCTTGTTCCACTCCCAGAACAGAGGTCAGGGCGGATCTTGGTATGCGTTGTTCATGTCGCTCGACCAGGGTCTTGAAGTAGGTCAGAACCTCGTTGGAACTCCTGAAGTTGTTTCCGGAGAAGCTTCGTAGTACGACCGGTCTTCCAGATTCCGAGATGCTCAATGGAGGAAAGTTGGCGACTAGTTGTTCGATATCAGCTGGAGCAAAGACCTTGCCGGAGTCTCCCATCTTGAGACGTTTCCTCCGCTCTGGTAGAGACTGTGATGCATAAGCGAGGCGAATTTCAAACTTCACGCAGCCGTGTCTGGTATGTGCGCAAAAGCAAGTGAATGTTCACGATTCATGGTGTCTCCTGAGGGAGATATCGTCGTTGGCGCTGACGTAGCTGGCTGGGCTTTAAGCTTTCGCTATCGGGATCCGGATCTCGGCTTCTCCAGGAGCATCCCTGCACTTGCATCTCCTCCGCGGACCTTGACATTGGCCTCACATCTCGAGCATTACCACGACCACCTCATCACGTTCGATCCATCACACTACCGCCATGACCCGATTCGCGCCCTTCCGCAGCAACAAGCTGGATATCTCCTGCTTCATCAACAACAAAATCATCCGCGACCACACCAAGCGGAAAGTCTTCGAACAGAACGAGCCCGAACGACAAGCGCTACGATACATTATCCGCAATACCTCTTTACCGCAACGGACACGAGCGCAGGCGCAACTACAACTCAGCCAAATGCATTGTTACACGCGGTCCACGCAGATCAAGAACAGATGTATGATGGGAGGAAGGGGAAGAGGTGTGTTTCAAGACTTCAGGATGGCGAGAGTGAGTATAATCAGAACGGCTAGGAGTAGGGCCAGGAGACGCTGACGAAGCCCCAGTTTCAATTCAGAATGAATGCGCTGGCTGGTCGGATACCGGGTGTGAAGAAGGCGAGCTGGTAGAAGAACAGGGTGCACAGAGTGGGATGTCAAAAACTGTACAGCATGAGCATGGCGCAAATATTATGGGTTAGCGTTTGGGTGTATACAATGGCGGATAAGAAGCTTCAGATCACATGTCAGTGGGATGGCCACTCAACGTGCCAATGAAGCGATGCATGAGAGAGAATCCTAGCCTCCCGGACGAAGGCAGGTATGTGTCGCAACCAATTTGCGTTGACAGACACATTGCACATTCCAGCTGCACCGCGTTATGGCCAATGAGCGAGGTCACAACCATCTCCGGAATGTTACTGAGCTACAGATAGTCTTCCTCTCCTACGACGGCTCGGACTGTTTTGTGAGGCTCGAATGGGGCGTAGTGCATAGCCAAGAGTACTGCTACGCAACATGAGTGCAGATGGGGTTTGACCGGAGCTCTACATACTCACAGTCTCATCTTCAAGAAGCTCTTTCCAAGTTGACTATTCTGCGCGCTGGATCCCCATATTCGACAATGGACGCAATGGTTAAGGGTAGCCCAACCCTGGGATCGCAACGCTTCGATAACATTCAAGCAAATAGGGACAGCCGTCAGCACGTTGTAAACAGTCACTACACCTGCTCGCTCGACTCCGCTCTAGGCCCGCTGACTGCGACCGAGCGAGTCGACATGAAGGCCACAGTCAACGCATGCATGATCGAAACCGCCAAATATGTTCAGCTTGAGAGAATACAACACTATCCCAGACATCCTTTGAAGGAAGTTGAAATTGTGGAGGAGAAGGGGATGGGAGCTTTGCATTGGGCTGTCGTAAGCAGTGGACGCCCGGCTGAGCATGGAGATCTAGGTTGCTGAACGAATTGCAGAGCATTTACTGTCCGAGTATGGAGCCACTCCGGACTTACAGCACTCACTCAAGCGTCTAACGATCCTGATACTTGCCTCGAAAGTCAGAAGTATCAGGATGACAGAGAAGCTTCTTCATATGCCCCCTTTGAGTCCGATCGAGCGCTTCCGAGGCATCAATGTTATGCGACGCGACGGAAGAGGTTTCCAAACGTGCGGTCGGCAGTGTTGAGGCGGAAATGGTATGTTTGGCATGTAAGAGATCTGAGCTGGCTAAAAAGAAAACGATCACCCGCAATTAGCAATGGCGTATTGTCCGACACATCACGACAATCTTCCATCCGAAACTCCAACTAGGTTCTGAAAGGAAGCTGATTAGCGAATCGAAGCCCACTCGATCGATGCGTGCTCATAATCATGCTAAGACCATCTCCCAACTTCATGCGATTTGGCCCAATCGTACCTATGGAGCTCGGCTTCCGAGGAGGGCTTCTCTTCGGTAGCAAAGTTGTATCTCCGCCGAAGCCACCCTTGTCCCGACAATCTGTAGAAACTGAAATACTGGCGCCAAATCCTGAGGAAATCTTGAGCTCGTACGTTGCTCTGCGCCAGCTCTTTGAATTCTTCCACAAGCTGGACCACTCGGCTCACATCTCTGCCATCCTGAGCACTCACTTCGAGAACATGCGAGACAAATCGTATAGCGTCAAACTCGAATCTTGGGATTTTGGATGGATGTTTTCGGAGATCTTCCAATATTCCATCTGACGACATGATCTCTCCATCATGACCGTCATAGTACCCATTCGGCGTATCGTGCATGAGGTCGACTCTGGCCAGCCAAGCAGGGGTTTCAGAATGGGTGCTTGTCTTCAGCGGTCCATGTCTAGGTCCCAAATCGCAGCACATGAACATGAAAAGTGCCGCACTGAGCTCTTTTTTATACTCTCCTCCGCCGATGATGAAAGGGTCGGAGTCATCGGCGCCTTCCTTCTTGACGAGTACTTCAATTGGAATGAACGTGTTCATCACGTCTGCAAGCTCTCTCAACCTTCGCAAGCTGCTCGTTACTCTCTCAGCTCGCTCGGCTGGCTGTGTGGAGCCCGCTGACTGCTCTCTCGCCGCTCGGGATTTGCCTTTCGCTGTTTCTTTTGAATTCACGAGCTGTGTCGGCTTCCACAGAACTTCGCCTGCCTTTGGATCATCTGGGATCTCGTCTCGCTCGTTGTTGAGATAGAAAGTGGGGATACCAAGGAGAGCGGCGCCTTCAATGAATCCAGAGCGATGTCCTATTACACACACTTTGTTGCCGTAGCGATCCCGGAGAGCACGCCATATAGCAAAAACCTTGACTTGGGTCGGTACATGATCGAAGTCGGGACTCCTGAATTTCCGCCATAGCTCGCAAACTCCGTCTTTCGCGTCTTCTGACTTGTTGACATTCTCATTCTTCACTCTTGGTCGTGTTGTGAATGATGTGGTAGCCCTTTCCACCTCCTGTTTAAGCTTCCTCTGATTATGGGCCCATTTTCGCTTTAGTGATTGAAGAATGTTCTTGTTTGACTCTTCGTTTGGATCTGGAAAGTATTTTCGGACCCACGCGCATGAAAGAAACAAAACTTTGGGACTCTTCCCCAATTTCTTGAGCGCCTTATCAAGCGATTGTTCCGCATCTTTCTTGAGCTGAACACCTTCATCGTGCCAGAAATCTCCGTACAGCAGAATATGGGTGAAGCACGATTCTTTACCCCGGAAGGCATGCTGATTTGCACATGCGATAGAGTCCATGACATGATCAAGGACGTCTTTGTTCATCACACGTCCTACATCCGACTTTGCCCATCGACGGACATGGATTACCGCCATCCTGGTAACGGCTGATGTTTTGGGCAGCTTATGCTGAGCCGTGAGCCGGAGATATCTGTTGAGCCAGTATTTAGCCGCGTACGACGTTCCAAAATATGTCTCATGAAGTTCAGACTCAAGTACACTGTCAAGGCTCCAAACTCTGAATGTGTTCAGCCTTTGGGACAAGATGTGAAAGATCTCGCGTTGAGTCATATAGTCTCGACCAGCTTGCGGGGTTGTTTTTCCCATCATGCGATTCTGAGTTGGTATGAGATTGGTTGTTCTAAAGGCGGCGGCAACGGCCTCTGATGCATTGTCCAGTCCAAGCGTGGTTGTTTTATTCGGGTTTCTCGGGACACCGTACCAGTCGAAGAGTTCTTTGAGCCCGTCATCGTGTGATTGGCATATCACATTGACGTCGACGGCGCTTGTTCGAAGTTGTAGCAGAATGCAACAAATCAGAAGATGGTAGGCTTCTCCGAACTCATTTGGTCTCAAAGTGAAATGATATGTGTGCGGATCAAAGCCCGTCCCATCAGGCCTCTCCAAAGCAACGGAGCAATACGGGAGGCTGTCGTCGTTCTCGTTCACCGCACGATCTCGAGCAGATGTATCCAGGCAAGCTATTGTACGCTCCTCCCAGTGTCTGTAGACATCGGTGCAGATTTTGCAGGGAGGCTTATTTGACACTCGCTTCGGATCTGTTCCGGGCTTCGTGACAACGACCTTGTTTTTATTCAACGCTTTCGCATTGTTTTTGATCCCCATCGTGTGTTTACATCCGGGGCCGGCCTCAGCTTGGAGTGCGGCTGCCTGTGCAGATGATGCTGCCGCTTCTTGTCTTTTACGTTCCTCTGCTTTTTGTTCTCTGTGGGGCGCTGCTTTCAACTTCTCAAGAAATCCCATGTTGAGACTTTGTTAGACTATGCTTCAGGAACTCTCTCAGATGTCGAGCTGGACACTGGGCAGTAGATAGACTCGCAACGTCTGAACGCTGTCCAGCTCAGTGGCATCCAGATTCTCGATTCTCTGGGTGTCCAATGTATCGTGATAGGAATCCCTTGTTCTTAATTTTTCTCTGGCGCTCGATGCTCTATTCCTTGTAGGCTAGCGTTCAGGGAGTCTCAAGATGGCAAGTGGGAAGGAGTGTGATATAAGGAGTTCAGGAAATGCCCTTCGCAAGGCTGAAAACTGACAGCAGGCTGGCTCAGACAGTGGCGCCTTGCGCATGAACGGGTACCGTCGGCAATACGCTGAGCTCATTGAGGAATGCTCAAGCCAGTACCCAGAGCTTGACGGCAAGTATTCGCGCCCGAAGATACTGGATGTATAGCCCCCACGATGTTGACCATAGCATGTGGGTGCGGAAGTGCAGCAAGTGCGTCAATGCTCGACGCCACCGTTCTGGAATCTCAGGCTTGTCTGCAGCCACGCTTACTGTGACACAAAGTCAGCCCGAGAAGACCGTTGAATAACAACCAGCTTTCCAGCTACGACAGCCTTGCTTGCGGAGATGTGAACGCAAAGTAATCAGAAGGTGGCCTGATCATATGGTGCAGGCTGAGGCAGTTGTTAATGCAAGTTAGGCGTAGATACGTGCCAAGGGATGTTTTCACAACATTCTCTCAAACAAACCGTAAAAGAAGAGAGATAAAACCCCCATAACCCTCATCTAATCACCAAACCCCAAACACCATCAATCGCCCACCCTGCCATATCAGCCACACCTCTTACCTCATTCACTCCCCAACAATCTTCGGAAACTCCGAATGTCCCATAACCTCAAAAACCCCATCTGTCCAAAGCGGCACCATACGAAACAACGATATCCTCCATAGTCCTTCGCTGCTGCTCGAATCTTTGGCCGCTTCGAGATAGTACGTCCCGCCTGTCGAATACCGCGGTGCGCCGGGGAGTCTTCCTGTTCCGAGACGGTAGTGGTGTGCGGAGTAGAGGCATGTCATTTTTGCGGTGGTGAGGGTCTGTGGATGGTAAGCTGACTTGCAATATAGAAGGTTTCCCGGCTTGGCGCACAGCCCGGCTCGGCGCACAGACTTGCATGGTCCCTACACCTATCTTTGTAAGTGAATAACTCTACAACCATGGACCAGATTGAAGAGGCGCTTGCAGATCTGAGACTGTCAGACAAGCCGAATATCTCTGAGACAGCAAGGAAGTTTAAAATAGAAAGATCTAGGCTTTCTAAGGTGTGGAATGGCAAGCAAGGGACCAAGCAGCAACAGTATGAAAACAAGCGAGTTTTGAACGACCAACAGGAGAAGGACCTCTGCCAATATATCAAGGATCTCACCAACTATGGTATCCCTCCTACTGCCACAATGGTGAGGAACTTTGCCTATGATATCGTGGGTTACTTGCCTGAAAAGAACTGGCCTGCTGCTTTTGTTAAAAGGCACTCAGACATCTTGGACACTGGCTATCTTTCAGGCTTTGATAAAGCAAGATCTCAGGCTGATAATGAGAAGTACTATGCCCTGTACTTCAGTCTGCTTGAAAAGAAGATTCAACAGTATGATATCCAGCCAAACAACATAGTTAATATGGATGAGAAGGGCTTCCTTCTTGGGGTAGTCAACAAGTCTCAAAGAATCTTTACAAAGGGGGCTTTCAAAGAGGGCAAACTGGTTGGGGTCCTTCAAGATGGCAACCGTGAATGGATTACCTGTATTGCAGCTGTCTGTGCTGATGGCTCAGTGCTTCCTCCTGCCTTGATCTACAGGGCCCAATCTGGCAATCTTCAGGACACCTGGGTAGAAGATGTAGACCCAGACAAGCATAGTGCTTTCTTCACAAGCTCACCAAATGGCTGGACCTCAGACAAGCTTGGCTATCAATGGTTAACAGGCGTTTATGATCGATTTACAAAGCCCAAGGCCAGGAATAGTAGGGATTGGAGGCTCCTTCTTGTTGATGGTCATGGCTCACATCTGAACATGCGCTTTGTGGATTACTGCCTAGCCCACCGGATCCTTCTGGCTATATATCCTCCTCATTCAACACACAGACTCCAGCCATTAGATGTCTCTCTCTTTGCTCCTTTGGCTACTAGGTACTCCCAAGCTTTGGACAGGTTTACAGCAAGGAGCCATGGTCTTGTGGGCATTACAAAGCGGATATTCTTTCAACTCTTTTGGGAAGCTTGGTCTCTTGCTATAGTCCCTTCAAATATTGCCTCTGGCTTTGAGAAGACAGGTATCTATCCATACAACCCTGAGATTGTCCTGTCTAAGCTGCCAAAGAAGAAGAAGAAGCTGGATAACGACAGAGTAGACTCTAGGCCAAACTCTAAAGGATC
The DNA here is from genome assembly GCA_003666085.1 of Pseudocercospora crystallina. Classification (NCBI taxonomy): domain Eukaryota; kingdom Fungi; phylum Ascomycota; class Dothideomycetes; order Mycosphaerellales; family Mycosphaerellaceae; genus Pseudocercospora; species Pseudocercospora crystallina. Next base: position 20,191 of record QQNG01000016.1, on the reverse strand, counting down.
TAACAGCTCTGCCTTGTCATTGAATGACTGGAGCAAGATCCAATCCATGATTGAAGGGGCTGTAGCTAAGGGGACAATGAAACATAACAAGCAGGCAAGGAAGCTGAAAAATAAGGTTGCCTACCTTCATTCAGAGAATGTGAGACTCCAAAGGGAAAAGGATGCCCTTTTGCAGTCCCTATATGAAGAAAAGAAGCGTAGAAAGCGAGGCCAAAAGCTCTTTGAACTAGTCAGGGCTGAGGACGAAAGTGGAGCTATCTTTGCAAGCCCAAATAAGGTAGCTAGGGCAAAGGAGATATTGGCTGAGAAGGAAGCAAAGAAAGATGCTGATCAGGCTGCTAAGGAGGTAGCCAAAGTTCAAAAGGAAGCAGAGAAACAGTTCCAAGCTAACGTTAAGCAGTTGAAGGCTGTTCAGAAGCAAGAGGAGATGAAGGAGAAGAAGGAGAAAGCTGCTACTAAGAAGGCAAGGAAGGAAAGGCAAAAAGAAGTTGACCAGGCTAACAAACAGCTGGATAACAACCTTAAGGAGTCTGTCAAGAAGGCCAAGAATCCGCTGAGGCGTGTTGTCTTTGAACAGCCCCAAGAGGAAGACGTAGTAGTTACACCGAGTAAGAAGTCTCAAAATCCAGTAGCTAGCAGATCAGGGCGTGTAAGGAAGCAGCCAAAGCATCTACAAGGCTTTGACCTATCCTGAATTAAAGAACATATCAAGTTCACTCAGATCCTCCAGTTTCATGTGATTCGGTTAGGAAGTGGCTGAGTTATTCACTTACAAAGGTAGGTAGTAGATGTGCAGGTGTCTGTGCGCCGTGTAGGGTTGTGCGCCAAGCCGGGAAACCTTCTAACGTAAAAAGTTGGGTTTGCATTTTGTTATGTGGTTTGACGCACCTCATCCAAATTCACCCTCAAACTCGTAACAAAATGCGTCGTATCCAACTTGATCATATTGAAATCAAAACACTGATCGTGGATATTCTGCAATCCTTCCACGATTTTCCCGCGCAAGTCCCAGCGGGTATCTGGGAAGAAGGCGGAGTCGAAGAGGGTTGCGTCGTTGGTGTCCATGCCCATCATGAAGCGGTTGAGGGCGTCGGCTGCTGCCTCTCGAGCCGTCAAGGGCGGGCTGAGAGTTGGTGGGAGGTTGCCGGCGTGGTAGCGGGTTTGTGGTGTTGAGCCGGGATGGTCTTTTGTGGGCTTGGTGGTTGATTGATGAGTTGGGAGGGAGTGCATTTGGGGAGACATGATGGTGTTTTGATGCTGTGGAAGTGATGGGGGAAAAGCGAAAGTGTACTAGCAGGACTCAACGCAACGTGGAGCTTTGGAGTGAACGCAGCGGACGGTAGTGGTCGTGCAACAATGCAACAAGAGAGGACGTTTGAATCGGACGGCAACATACAGACTCATTTCCCGGCGCTGCTCTTGGAGCGGTGATGCTGCCCCGACCTTGACGACCGCCTGTCAGCAGAGTCCCGAATTGATGAAAGTGCGAGACCGGTCGGACTTGAGTACATCAAAGTACAGCTCGTTGTTCCCGGAGGAAGTCATTAAGTCCTGGACCGAGGGTCCTGATTGATTTCCTGGTCGATCGGGTTTCTGAAGAATGGACGCTGTGCGATTGCTTCGATTCTCTCACTATAAGATGGACTCCTAGCGCCCTTATATACACTGCGCCCCGTTACTAGAATCCTTCCATGTGACATTCTAGTCAGTATCCAAGTGAATGCTCTCGAACCTTCTACACTCCCCCTACTTCACTACATTCATGTAAGTGAAGTCATCCCTCAGTAATAGTGTAACCTAGTCCTCTAGAGTTACGGAGGTGTTTAGCCTTAGGTAAAGGCTTTGTGAGGAAGTCTGCGAGTTGATTGTCTGTACTCATATACTCGGTATGAATTTTTTCGTCCTCCTCTAGCTCTCGGACATAGTGAACCGTAACATCAATGTGCTTTGTTCGTGCGTGAAACTCCGGGTTCTTAACTAGGGCTAAGGCGCCCTTGTTGTCTCCATATAACACTGTTGATCTATCGTCCGTTAGATAGCCAATTTGCTTCAAGAAACTCCGGATATAGACTGCCTCTTTACTGGCGTAGGAGAGTGCATTGTATTCAGCCTCCGTAGTCGAAGTCGTTACGTTCCGTTGTAGTTTCGAACTCCAACTAATCGGTCCACCTGCAAGTATAAACACATAGCCTGAGATGGACTTCCTTGTCTTATCTGAGGTATGGTCCGAATCCGCATATCCGATAGGGTAGAGATTGTCACTTTTGGGGTCTTCTAGCCTGGTGTAGGTTATCGAGTATTCCGTTGTCCGTAATAGGTATCTAAGGGCATAGATAGCTCCCCCTAGATATCTCTCTACCGGGTTTGCGGCTATTTGGCTTAGCCTTAGCGTAGTGAACGCTATATCAACTCGAGTACACCGTACTAGCCAGTTCATTTTGCCCGTGAAGCGCTAAAATTTCCGAGAATCCGTAGGAGGTTCCGTTTCCTTAGGATCTGGAGGATCAAGGCTTGAATAGCCTACGATAGGAGTAGATACTCCTCTATCCGTCGGGGAGATACTGAACTCCTTAAGCATCTCGCGGATATAGTGCTTTTAATCAAGAGTAATTGATCTATTAGCTCTATCCCGCGTAATTCGAAGTCCAAGGATAAGAGAGGCTTCCCCTAGATCCTTTATTTCGAATCGGTTAGAGACCTCTGTCTTAAACCGATTAACTTCCTCTAAATCCTTTCCGAGGATAAGAAGATCGTTAACGTAGAGCGCTACTATTAGGCGTTTGTCCTTAGTAGTAAATACGCAAGGATCTGCGGGGATTGCGAATAGGCCGTAGTTTATAAAGAACTTATCGATTGTCTTATTCTAAACTCTTCCGGATTGTTTTAGCCTAGGGATACTCTTTCGTAAGAGTAATACCTTCCCCTTAGGTAAGTCTATACCTGCGGGCGGAAGTAGATAAGCCTCTTCATCTAACTAGCTAATAAGGTAGGCTGAGACTATATCTATTTAGTGGATCTCGTAGTCTTGAACAGCTCCTATCCCTAGAAGTATTCGTAGTAATTCGAGGCGAACAACCGGAGAGAATATATCGAAATAGTCGATCCCGTACTGTTGCGAGAACCCCCTCGCAACTAAACGTATTTTGAACTTATCGACTTGGCCGTTAGGGAGTAGCTTCACCTTAAACACCCATTTAGATGTAATAAGGTTAGCGTTATCTAGGGCGTCTACTACTTCCTAAGTTCCATTTGCGTATAGAGAGTTGATGTGCTCTCTTTTAGCCTCCTTCTATTATCGGGTATAGGGGCCTAATTCAGCCTCTATAATAGAGGTAGGAGTAGGGATTTCCTCCGTAGAAGAGTAGTCCGTTTTCAAGGCTAAGGCCGTAGACTCGTCGCGATATCGCTTTAGTAGCTGTTTAGCTTTGTCGCTTCGATTTAGTCTTGGTAATATAGTCCCTTTATCTGGCCTTTCCTCTTCGATTGATTCGGTAGTCCTAGTAGGAGTTAGGGGGATTTGTTCCCTAAGCTGGCCGTCTAAGAGCTCCTGTCTCCGTTCGAGCTCTAGGTCTAGCTCCCCCTCACTCTCTATGCTCTCTCCTTCTTCTTCCACTTCAGGTATCGAACCGCGAAGAAAATCGCTATCTAGGGTATAGACGTCCTGTTCCTTAGCGATTATATCTCCCCCTCTTACCTTTTCGATAAACCGAAGGCTAGAAGCGAGACTAATAGCCCTAGTCCGAGGGTTATAGACCCGGTACTACCGCGTAGAAGTAGAGTAACTAACAAAGATCCCTTTATAAGCTCTATCCTTAAGCTTATCGCCTCTAATCTTCCCTAGAATGTAGGGGTAGACCACGTATCTAAAGACCCTTAGATACGATATATTAGGCTTCTTTCCGGACCACAACTCTTCGGGGCACTTGTTTAAACCTTTAACCGGAGTAAGGTTCTTTAGGTAGTAAGCCATATAGACTGCTTCACCCCAAAGGTTCTTTAGTAGGCCGGCTGTCGCTAGAAGAGCCCTTGTCTTCTCTAGTAGCGTACGGTTAAGCCGTTCGGCGACTCTATTCTGCTCTGGAGTATAGGGAATAGTCGGTTCGAAGGTAATTTTCGGAAATAAGTCCTGAAGCTTCACAAGCTCCTTAGCGTTGTCCCTTCTTACGCTCTTAAGGCGTTGTCCGCTCTCGAGTTCGACTTCTTCCTTCTACTTTCGAAAGATAGAGTAAACAGCGCCTCTAGTCTTCGATAAGTAGATCCATGACTTTCGGGAGTAATCGTCTGTTATAGTGAACATATAACGATTGCCTCTAAGAGTGGGGTACTTAAACGGACCCCAAAAGTCAATATAGACTCGTTCGAGAGCCCTCGTAGCCCGAGGATCTAGTAAGCGGTTTTGTTGCCTAGTAGCCTTAGTCCTATAGCAAGTATCGTACTCGCTAATAGGAGCAACGTCCGGTAGGCTACTCAATGCCTTAGAAATCGTAAGGAATCGTTCGTTTCTAGGGTGACCTAGGCGTCGGTGCTAAAGTCGGGAGAGATTCCGTTTCTCCTTTCGATTAGGACTCTGTAAGTCCTCTTCTTCTTCAGTAGTAATCCGAGCGAGGGCCTTACTTTTATCCTTTTCCCTAAGGATGTAGGTATTCTTATAGCGTTTCCTATTAGCTAAGAGCTTTCCGTTCCTCTTAAGCTTAACGCTACTAATAGAAAATTAGCACTCGATACCTCTGTCCGCTAGGCGGGCTACCGAAAGAAGGTTATACCGTAGATCCGGGACATAAAGAACATCCTCGATAGTAGTCCGTTTTCTATCGATCCGGATTTCAATAGTTCCGTATCCTTTTAAGGGAATTCTCTTTCCGTCTACGAGAGTAATAAAGTGTTCTCTCTTAGAGATATTCCGGAAGTAGTCCTTTATATAGGACATATGCCGAGTAGCTCCTGTATCTAGAACAAAGTCCGTCTTGTCTAGGCCCTCTACCGCTTTCCGTACGATAGGAGTAGGAGTAATAGGGGTAGTAGCCTTAATCGGTCCGTCGATAGGCTCTAGATAGGATACCGTCCAAGCTGCGGCTCCTAGTTCCTCTTCGGAATCGGCTGGTCCTTTAGCCTTATCCTTTTCCCCTTTATCGGCTTTTCTCTTACGGCACTCGTTTACGTAGTGTCCGCGTTTGTCACAATAGAAGTAGGTAACGTCCTTTGTACCTTACTTCTTACTATATCTATTGCCTTGTCCGTTAGGCTTAGTCCTTCTGCCTTTGCTATGTCCTTTAGTAAAGCGGGCCGAAGGCTCGTCCGTCGTAGAGCTAACCCGTAGCTCTATATTGCGAAGTCTTTGTACTATCTCTTCGTAAGAGAGAGTAGAAATACCTACGGCCTCGAGAGCAAAAACGGTCGATTCGTATTCCTCTAAAAGAGATCGAAGTAGCATCGTCTTCTTAGCCTCGTCCGTCGGCCTATTCTCCTTACTAGTAGCCCCGATTTCCGTCTATAGCTACGTAAGCTTACTAGCAGTAAGATCGATAGTAGAGAGAGCCTTAAAGCCGTAGAACTTCGAGAGTAAAGTTATCGTTCTCTCTAATTGCGATACGAGGTACACCTTACTTAGTTTGTCGAGTATAGACTTCATTATATTAAGTCCGATAAGGTGTGTACGTAGTTCTCCGGCGTATACTTTAATAAAAGTAACTCCTTTAGCATTGTTTACTATCTCGTCCTCGTTACTAGGAGAAGGCTCTGTCTGTATAAACTTCGATAGTTTCTTAGATCGGAGGTAGTCCGTAACGATATCGAGCTATTCGAGGTAGTTGTCCGTTATAAGAACCGGGAAGGACTTCGTAGTCTTTGTTTCGGAGTCGTCTATTACTATAGAGTTTGGTAATCTCTATAGGAAGCAATACTCGTTGTTTCGGATGTCGTTTGGATAAGCTTTTAGGGTTTGTCGAACTTTCTCGAAAGTTAATGAATCTTTGGCTTCTAGATCTTGTACCCCAAGCTACTATGAAGAATGGACGCTGTGCGATTGCTTCGATTCTCTTACTATAAGATGGACTCCTAGCGCCCTTATATACACTGCGCCCCGTTACTAGAATCCTTCCATGTGACATTCTAGTCAGTATCCAAGTGAATGCTCTCGAACCTTCTACAGTTTCCATATGCTTGCGCAAGGATTCGAAATCCCGACCCTGGGAGTGCCCTTCGCGGTCTAGTGAGCAGCGGCATTCGCAGTTGCCCGCTGAAAGCTCTGTTTGAAAGTTCATGCCATTATGCTCAACGGGCATGGGAAGGGAGCCCGCAGAGCTGGTTGGCCATGTGGAGGATCACAACGCATATACCATGTTTCTTACTCTTTCTCATCGCGATCGTTGGCTTTAACAATCATCATCCCTGCAGCTCAACAACCTTCGAACCCATCAACGAAACTCAAAGTCTGGATATGCCTCTCCAGAGCAAATACGTGCACACATTTCATGGTTGGATCGACCATACCTGGAAGGCAGTAGACAATTACGCTCTCGCACACTTACATCCTCCATCGCGACCGAACGCGCACGTGCTTGAGGAAACACTCAAGGCATCTAGTGTCAACGGCCTTCCGGACTACGGGGTGTCTGCAGCACAGGGCAAGTTCCTGGCGCTGCATTGCAGAGCGGCAAATGTACAGGACGTGCTCGAAGTTGGCACGCTCGGTGGATACTCAGCGATCTGGATGGCCAGCGAGAATCCGCAACTGCGGGTGACGACAGTCGAGTACAACCGCAGACATGTAGAAGTAGCCCGTCGCAACATCGAGCGTGCTGGGCTCGCAAGCCGGGTCGAAGTGGTGCATGGAGTGGGTGTGGATGTGCTCGAGCGACTGCGAGGCGAAGTGAAAGCCGGCCTGCGGCGTCCGTTTGGATTTGTCTTCATCGATGCGGGCAAGAGAAATAATTGGAACTATTTCCGATTGAGCAAGGGAATGGCCCGGCCCAACTCGGTCATATGCATTGACAATGTGGTGCGGCAAGGACAACTGGCGGACGGGGAGGATCTGGACCCGGATGTAGTGGCGAGCCGGAGTGTGGTGGAGAGAGCGGGCAGAGAGGCGGGAGTCGATGCGGTGGTGTTGCAGACGGTGGGCGAGAAGAGCTATGATGGATGCCTCTGGGCTGTAGTTAGTTGAGACCAGGAAATCGAATTTGATCCTTGTGTATGTATGCTACAACACGATCCGCAGAGTGAATCGCGGGAGACGAGTTGCTGTGAGATGATATGAACAGCCACTAAGATGAAGGAATGAAGATATGATAGCTGATACAGATATCGTTATATACAAACAAGCAGGAAGAGGTGTTGTCTCACACTGAGAAGTTTTGACATCATGGTCGCCAAGCACACGTGACCTGCTGACTCACATCATACCAAATCCATCATGTCGGCGTCTTCGCGTCAACTTCACAACAACATTGAGTCTGGCCGGCATAGTACTAGAGCAGGCACAAGCAAAGAAGCGACATTACATGTTCATCAATTGAGACGATATTTGACCTCTACCCATACGCCTAAACTCCCCATCCGATCACCACCAACTCAGCAAACGCCCTCCATCATGCGGCACAATGCATTCCACCAACGCCAACAAATGAAATGCCAACACTCCCGATGCCTCCGGAAACATGCACGCGTCCATTGCATTACTACTCTGCCCGCCTTGGGCCCCAAAGCCTCAATCTTTCCTCCTCAAAGCGCGCCTTCTCCTCCTCCGTCGACTTCAGGAAGCCAATCTCCCTCCAGATGTGAATGTACTTCCTGGCCACGATATCGCTCACTGGGCCCACAGCAGCCAAGTGCGGTGAGTCCGCAACGCTGTTCTTGGTGTCGAGGACCAGCCGCCCGCACGACATTCGCAGGAAGTTGTCGTCGAGAAAGTCCAGAAGCATACTCGCCGGATTGTCCTTCTGAGGCGCATTTTTCACCCGCTCCAGCCAGTCGTGGAATGGAATGATGTTCGACTTGGGCATGTTGAGTGCATCCGCCAGCACCTTTGTCATGTCCTTCCAGCTTTGACCGACTGGGTTCTCAATGTGGTACACGGCCTTGGGGGTCTTGTCGGCAAGGACGAGATCGGAGAGAGCGGCAGCAATGTCATTGACCGGTGTCCAGAACAAGCCTCCTTCGAGATCCGGCAAGACATTGAGCGTCTGAGACGACTTGACCAGGAACGCGAAATGCTCCGTTGGGTTCCAGTATCCACTAGTCTTGCTGCCGGCAATCTGCCCCAGCCTCACAACCATCGGACGGAATCTCGATGCGTGCTTGTGTAGTGTCTCGTCTAGCATGCGTTCGCATCCCCACTTGGCCTCGCTGTATCCGTTGGTGAGGACTGATTCAATGCCCACTCTCTGTTCCGGAACGAGCGTCTCGGCGCAGTCGAGGTCATAATGTCCAACAACTCCAATCGAGGAGACCAGCTGAAATCCCACTCGGAAAGACTGTGGGCGGCGAGCTGAGATATCGCTGGCGAAGTCGAGTAGATTGCGGAAGATCTGGAATTGTTGCTCAAATCCAGACAACGGCTTCTTCGCGCTCATCGTCCAGGCGTTGTGGATGACCTGTTTTCAACAAAGTCAGCACAGAACGATACCATGCAGGTGCACATCATCACTTACGTGGGTCACAGAACTGGTCAAGCTCTCATACTGTTCTTTGCTCAGCCCGAACATCGGTTTGCTCGCATCGGTCTGGATAATCCGCATCTTGTGCTTGAGATCCTCTGGGAACCGGATGCCCTTCTCCCTCATGGCTTTGTACTGGCGGGTCTCGGCATCGACTCTGTGCTCGCGATTAAGACAGACGACGGCTTCTACGTCTGCTAGCTGGGCGAGGTGGTAGCCCAGATGTCCCCCAAGAGAGCCTGTGCCACCGGTCACCAGAACGACTTTGCTGCTTGTGGTTGCATCGATTGGGGAAGCTTTATCGACTGGAGCGGACCAGCCGGCTGTGTACTTCTCGACCAGTTCATCCACGGCTTTCTTCCTAGCAGCCAACGAGGCTGGGTCCAGCTTCGGGTTGGGCTTGGAGCTCGGAGATATGGCAGCATCGCGAGAGTTACATGCGGTATCTTGTCTTTTCATTGCGTTAGGCTGAGAAGCACCGGATTTCGATGGACTCTCCGGAATGGTCTCCTCAGCTCTTGGCTGCGCCGCCTCACCGCAAAGCAACTTCCTCAAATGCGCCACGGTGGGACATTCCAAGAAGAGAGACTCGTGAGGGATGTCAAGCTCCAGCTCATCGCGAAAGCGGCTCACCAACACGAGCGACAACAGTGAATCGACTCCACTGTCTGAGAAATCGGTATCGTCGGTAAGCTCTCCAACGGCGACACCACTCTCTTCGGCAACAATCTCAAGCGCTCGCTGGAACAGAGGGCTGTTCTCAGTCTTGCACACACTTCCACTGCGGACACTCGCACTGTCTGGAGTGGTAATTCCGGTCCCCCAAGAGTCCGTTCGTGCAATATGACAGTGATCGTCATACTCAAGAGACGAAACTCCTGAATCGTCGTCGCTGCTTGTGTTCTCACCGCGAAGAATCGCAGCCGCTGCCGCCACATCTGCAGCGTCAGGACTGCTCAGATCGGACAGCAGGCGCTTCAAATCTTTGACAGTTGGATACTCGTAGAACAGAGAGTTGAAGTCCAGGTCAAGATCGAGATCCACCTCATCTTTGAAACGAGCGGAAACCGTCAAGCCCATCAATGAATCAACACCAGCGTCGGCGAAGACTGTGTCATCCGTGAGATCGGACACAGAGATACTAATCTCCTCCGCAATGACCTCCAGTGCCTTGGAGATCTTCTTCTCCGTTGCTGAATTCGCAGATGTCGCAGGAGAAACTTGCTTGGAAGCGTCTTTCTTCTTCTTCGTTTTGGTCTTCTTTGTCGTTTCAGATTTCGATGCGTTCTGCACCTTCTGAGACGACGATGGTGCTGCCCCCGCGGCAATCGAAGGACCGTTTCTCGACTTGCTTTCCATTGACAAAATGACCTCGAGGACACGACGAGGCACCTGCTGAATGGCAATTGCCTTGAACGCTGCGACGATCTTGTCTTGCTCATCGAAGACCGCTACATCACCATGCCAGAGCTTATCCTTGCCTTCGTGCATCTGCGTATACGTAGTATACTTCTTGTGGAAGGAGATGGGCTCGAAGGTCTGGAACCCTCCCCAGCCATGGTTCATGCACACAGTCGTATCCAGATCTGTGCTGTCATTGCAGTTCATGGTGAACCCACAGACTTGAGTCAGCGCATCTATGACTGCTGGGTGACAGTGGTATTCGCCGCCTTGTTTGACGTCGCCAAAACTGAGTTTGCACATCGCCTCAAGTGCTGGACTGTTGAGTACGATTTCGTCGATGGCGCGGTAATCATCGTGAAATCGGGCGAGAGGGCGGATGGCCCTGTACACCATGGCCCGATTGAATCGGGCTGTCGTCTCCTTCGCAATACCATCACGCAGGGCTTGCATTTTGCGCTTGATGGTAGCTTTCTCCTTCTCCAGTTGGGCCAGATACGATTTGTCGGTATAGTGGATACTGCAGCGCGCGTGTTCTTGCAGCTTGCCCTTAGCGTCGAAAGACATGAACTTGACCACGGAAGTGTTCTTGGTAAAGTCCATATCGCAGTGGGCTTGCAGGGGCTGCTTCTCCCCTCTGGAGTTGAGAATGAGCGCTTTGGAGATGTCCATATGCCCGACATCGACCTCTCTGTCCGGTCGCTGAGGCTGGTACTTGTCGACAAGGTATTTACCAAGGGTCAATGCCATGTCACAGTACACGGAAGGCGTGCACAAAGGGGTGCCGTCAACTTCATGGCCCTGTACGAGTGGAGCCAGGTCCGGACGGGCGATGTCGGCTTCCACGACGATGTGCGCTTTCTTGTCACTGCCGGACTCCTCCACAACACTATGGATGGTCGTGCTCTCGAGCTTCGGGGCGTGTTGCGTGAGGACAAGTGGAGGGTCTCCCTTTCGCAGAGACCAGTCGTTGACATATTGTAGCCAGTAGTCCTTCAGATCCCAGCTGTATGCTGGGAGAGACAAGACCTTGTGAGATGCCGTGAAGTCACGGTGATACTCGGCCCACCTGATGTCAGCTCCTCCATTGTATAGCGTCTTGAGAGCAGTGGTCAGAGTCTGCCAGACTGTTCTGCCGCGTTGCAGAGCTGGCAGATTGACAATCGCAGGGAAATTTGCCTTGATCATCCCCGACACAGCCGGATGAGGACCGATCTCCAGTGTCGCGGTGGAGTCTTTGAGAATGCCTTCTTTATGGGCTGTTTCGAGCGCCGAAAGCATATTGACTGGCTCGCGGCAGTGACGGGACAGATACCCTGCATCGAACACACGAGCACCATTGACAATAGTGCCCTCTAGTGGACACAAGACCGGAATCTTGGGGTCGGAGAACATGACACCCTCGGCGAGTTCCTCGAATTCCTTCAGGACTGGGTTCACCTGCGACGAGTGGAAGGCGTACGGGACCTTGAGTGTCGTCGTCTTCATGCCGGCAGCAGCAAAGGCTTCTTGACATCGCACGATGTCTTCGGTAGGACCAGCAAGGACGGTCTCGACCGGAGAGTTGATGCAAGCCACCTCGAACTTCAGTTCCTTCAAGGTGCTGAAGGCATCTTTGACGGTGCATTTCGTGACCAGCATCGAATCTGAGTTGCGAGAACACTTCTCTTCCAGCAATTGCGCTCGTCTGCCGACGAGGTAGATTGTATCCGCATCTGAGAGGACACCCGCGGCATTGAGTGCGGCGTATTCGCCCAGAGAATGGCCCACGACAGCCTTCGGCTCGATTCCCCAGGACTTCCAGAGCTTGTACAGTGCAATTTGCAGGCACGTCGTTGCCAGTTGTACAGGTGTTGGCGCGAAGACACCAATGTCCTGCTCCTGGGACTGGATGACTGGCAGGACGGAAGGGAACCCGAGGCTTTGTCCGAGGCGGTCGAGACGGTCTATCTCGTCATAGAAGATCGAGAAGTTGTCGTATAGCTCTTTACCCATTCCTGGGTACTGGGCACCATTGCCGGTGAAGGTCATCAGCACGCTTGGGACGCTTTTTGACCTTGTCATCCCGAGTTCGTCTCTGATTGCAGCTTCGAGCTGGGAAGTTAGGTCCGCAGCGCTGCTGGATGCCAGCATCACCCGGTGAAGGTGGTGAATGCGTCTAGCAGTGGTCGTGTAGGACAACTGTCCGAGGTTTACCTCGGATGACTGCTTTACGAAGGCAAGGAGAGACTTCAGGTTGCCTTGCAGTGAAACACCATTCTTTGCCGATATGGCGATGAGATGAGTGCTGCGAGTGTCGTGGCCAGCCGGCTCTTCGACGATGGGTGCGTCCTCGATCAGGACGGCAGAGTTCCCTCCAGCTGCGCTGAAGTTGTTGATCTATTACGGAAGTTAGTGTGTGGCATCGATCATCATCTGAACCCGACTTACGAATGCTTGCCTGGGCTTTGAGCCTTTACGCTCCCAAGCAATCGCCTTCTTGGCAATGTGCACATTCCTGCGGTCGAGATCCGTTGGAAACTTCGAGTTGATTCTTGTCTTGATCCCGCAATGAGGAACAATCGTGTTCTTCTCCATCATCAAGAGTACTTTGATCAGAGCCGACACACCAGATGCTGCCTCGCCGTGGCCAATGTTCGCCTTTGCGCTGCCGAGATAGAGAGCCTGCTCTTCAGTACGGGCTTTCTTCACTTCATCCAGTGGAGGAGCGAAGGTGTGCAACACGCTGGACATTTCTCCCGCATCGCCGGCCTGCGTTCTCGTCCCGTGCATCTCGACATAGCTAACGTCGTAGGGGTTGACTGCGGCTTGGTTCAAAATGTTCTTGAAGATCGCACGTTGAGCTCCAACGTGCGGGCGTGTGATCGATTCGCTTTCCGCGCTGTGGTTGGTCGACGCTCCCAAGATGACACCTAGTATTGGATCTTTATCGGCGGTTGCGTCCTCGAGTCGCTTGATGATGACTGTTCCTACGCCCTCTCCTCGACAGTATCCATCAGCCTCGTCGTCAAAAGTCTTGCAATTGCCGTTTCGGCTAAGGAAGTGTCCTCTATCCAGCCCAGCAGTGAAGTCGGGATTCGTCAAGACGTTGGTTCCACCGGCAATGACTGTGTCGACGTCGCCTCGCCAGAGAGCGTTGCAAGCTATGTGAATGGCAGCCAAGCTGGAGGAACAAGCTGTATCGACTGCATACGAGGGACCTGAGGACTTGAAGCAGTAGTTGATGCGACCTGGAATAAAGGCTCTGTTACCACCTGGGATGAAGTACGTGCCTGCGTGCAGTCGATCAGTTCAACTATCATGCTGGAATATGCCTGAAACCACTGACCTATGTTCTGCGCCGAGTTTGTTTCCATCCAGTCATTACTGGTCACTCCATAGAAGACGCCTACCCGGTCGCGCCTTGTTGATGGAGTAGCATCCGGAACCAGACCGCATTGCTCAATGGCTTCATACGCGGTCAGGAGAGCAAGACGTTGCGCCGGGTCAATCTCAGTTGCCTCTCTTGGGGAGATATTAAAGAACCGAGCATCGAAGAATCCGGGATCCTCGGGCCAGCAGCCATATGGAGTGGCGCTAGTATTCTTGGTCTTGCCGGTAAGATCAACATGGGTCTTCACGTCCCAATGTTGAGCGGGCGCCGGCTTGTGCATATCCAACCCCTCGTACAAGACTTTCCAGAACGCTTCGTTGTCCTGTGCACCCGGGTACCGGCCCGAAGCAGCGATGATGGCCAGTTTGGGTCTCTTCGGGTTGGAGATAGGAAGCTCTTCTTTGGCGCTCGCTCGGCTGATGCTTCCGAACTTGGGTATCAGAGGACTGAGAGATGACTGCTTCAATGCTGCGTATATGACTGCGTCGGCTGTGGTACCGATTGGCTCGACCTTGAATGACTTGGCGCCAGAGTTCAAGAGCCAGGCCTGAGTGGTCTTGAGCATCTCATCCCATTGAATTGGGCGCAGTAAGATGTCGCGCACAGCAGCCCGGAGCACTTCGCCGAAGCTCGCGCCTTCGATCTTGATCCCAGTGCCAGAGATGACTGTGATGAATTTCCGGCGGGCGGCAACCGTGGAATCCAAATCCGCTACGATGGCCTCTACGTCCGCCTCCGTGAACAAGCTCTGGCTATGGAACGGTGCGAAGATGGGCAGTTCTCTGCAACTCAACGACTGCCCACCACCACTGGCCGTGAACTGAGCCAACGAGCTAGGATGACCGCTGATCGTAATTCCACTTGGAGAGTAAGCGCTGATGTACAGTCTCCGTGTAGGTGCCAACTTGGCCTCCCGACAGAACTTGGCCACCGTCTCTGTAGCAGCTGACCCAGCAGCGCTTATCGACCAGCTGCGATCCTCCTGAGATGGCTCTATTCGCTGGGCTACATCCGTAACGCAGAGACCGATCTTGAAAGCTATGGCTACTGCTTCGACGGCCAGTGGGACTAGCTCGAGAGTGCTGGTGCTGCAGGATATGGCTGCCGCGGATAGGGCGCCTGTGCATAATCCCATTGCGCGAGTGATTCCTGCGTCGGGATATTCTGATGAGGCTTGGGCGATGAAGGTGCCTAGATGCCACAGGCATGTCATGGCCATTTGGAGGGGAATGCAGCGCTTCCCTTCCTGATCCCAGAGGATGAGATCGTCTGCACAGGTGAATCGCGGCAGGTCGTCCCTGGTCTGCGCGGGGAGGTTGTATATGAGTGGGCGCAGTGCATCGTAGGTTCTATTCAGGAAGTCTTCCAAGATGGGGTTTGTCCTGTGATGGAGGAGGTCTTTGAGGTATGGTCGCACATCGAAGGTTTGGTCTCCGAAGAGGTATAGTTTATGTTGATGATCCATTTAATAATAATAATAATAAGTGTATTCGAGCTAGCTACAGGCCGTGCCCCTTCTAGCCTATCTATATGTTGTAGAAGAAAACCCTATAGAAAGTGCCTATAGCGTAAAACTCCCTCCCTTCTCTATTATGCCTTATACCCTACTGTATCTCAGGTACTATAGAACTAATATGTTTGCCCGTAGGCAGCTGACTAACACGCCAGAGTCAACATCATCCTCCTTACTTAGGCTCGAGATCTCCGGCGTACTCTAGGAGATATTAGAGGGTCCACTCGAATTGTCCTAAAGGGAGATGCCTTATTGCCTACGCTGTAGTTTATCTAGGAAACTCAGTAAGCCACCTTCTCGCGTCCTAGCATCCAGTAGCTAAGATGAGTTCCCTTCTACTCTCTCGTATGTTTATACAGTAGGTAAGGTAGTGTCGAGCTGTCCCTCTATCTCTACATTTGTAGTAGGTGCTAGTGTCGGGCACCCCAACCTTATGGAGGAAGTAAGGAAGGCCGATTGTCTCTAACCGTATCTAGAATAGTATCGCGGCCTAGGCTTTACTTAACCCTCGATAAAGCTCCCGGGTATTAGTGTTCTATAGAGTCCTAAATACGAATAGGAGGGTTCCTTTACGCCTAGTATTTTCCTACTTCTGTAACTCGTCCCGCTTACACTAGCCCTAGAGGATAGTCTATATTGCTTTCCGAGTCTTCTTTAGATCTGCTCTGTCTATAGAAGAGAGCTAGGCCCGTAGGATAGTAGCCTGCTCGTCTATCTACTTAAGTGGCGAGCTATATAGTTTCCTCGGGCGTCTACTATATATCCCGAGTTGTCCGTACTTTAGTAGGATCCGCCCCTTTAGCTCTTATATAGCCTGGTATATATCCGGCCTCTACTTCTACGTAGCTATTACGGCTATAGCAGTTCTCTTCCTATACTCGGTGATGTCTTCGATCTAGAGTTTCTTATATAATAGTTGCGTTAGTGTAGCTCGGTAGGCCCTAAGGATTATCCGTAGGAATCTGTTCTATATTACCTATAGCTTTTGTTAAAGTATCTTTAAGATTCTAGTCTCTATTCCCGCTATCTATACCTCGCTCCTATACATTACTACTGGCCTAATTATTGAGATATATAGCTTACGGGCTGTCTCTACTATAGTACCCTACGTAGTAGTAGTAATCCGTCGTAGTGTAGCTTCTAGCCGTTTTGCCTTTATAAGGGTATTCTCTATCTATACGTACCACTTAAGTCTCTTATCGACGATTACTCCTAGGACCCTTATCGTGCCTTCCGGGCCACTCTAGAGCGACGGGATATTGGGTGTTCTCTAGGATTCAGATATACGCCTTATACCTCTTATAAAGTGTATAACCTTGTATTTCTTAGGGGCGAACTTAGCTCTATATCTTAAGGCTATTATAGACAGTTATCGTAGTCCTTTTCTAGTGCCTCGTATATACCCTTTATCGAATTTAACACTATAATAAGGTATGTGTTATCTATAAATCCTACCGCTTCGGTGTATTCTATTCCTTCTAGGAGGGAGGCTATAAAGAAGAGGAACAGGATAGGTAAGATAGTGCTTCCTTATAGGATTCCGTATACTATTTATATTACCGGTAACTCGTATCCGGGGATAGCGATTGTTATCTCTCTGTCCTTTAGGAATAACGCTATAAAAGCTATAATCTAGTATAGAATCCTCCTACACCGTAGGTTATAGATTAACCGTTCGTGGTTAACTTTATTAAACGCTCCTATTATATTAAGTAATAACATCGAGGCTACCTTACCTTTCTTCTACGTAGTCTAAATGCTTTAAAGGATGTACCGTAGTATATCTCCGGTCGATCTACCCGCCTATACTATTTGATTTTAAGGAAGCAGCTTATATTCCTATATAGCCTGTCCTATTTTTCGTACAACAATTACTTCTAGTATCTTACTAATATATAATAGTAGGGCAATAGGTCTCTATCCCTTTAGAGTAGATAAGTCTTTACCCGCCTTCTATAGTATAATCGTCCTAGCTTTCCGAAACTAGGCTAGATAGTAGCCGATTAAGACGTACTATTAGAAGATACGTTAGAGGATAGGGAGTAGCTAAGCTAGGCACTACTTAATATATCTGTTTAGTATCTCGTCGAGGCCGGGAGCCTTGTCGTTCGGTAGTCTTTAGACTACTTTTTATACCTCCTCTTCTATAATTTCGTATACTATATAAATAGGCTTAGGATATATGGCGCTCTCGATGTCTAATATGTCTACGGGCTCTAGCATTAGAAAACGGACTATCCGTAGGATGTCTGTTTTCGCCCTATCCGTCGTAAACTGTTTATTGTTGTGTATTAGTGTAGGTATCTAGGGAGGTCGAATAGGGCTATCGCTATTCTTTGCCTACTTAGCCAGCTTCTATATTCCCTATAGCTTACTAGCGGTTTTATAAACTACGGTCCTCTACTGTTTCCTTTTCTCTGTTTAGATTGTTCTCTTTTTCTCCTAATTTCGTGCCCTCTACTCCTTCTAGTGCTCCTCCCTCCCTGTCTATTGTGCATGCCTTCGTACCTACCGAGCCTCTTAAATAGTATATAGTACCACTAGTACACTCCTTAGATCTAGCGGCCGATATGTTTTACGCTAGATAATAAGGTCCCTTGTCCCTTATAGAGTATTACTAAGATCACTTACGGTACTGTCTATATCCTCCTTTGTTATTATCCCTTCGGCTATAGGTAGGAACTCTTAGAGTGTCTCTCTAAACTCCTCCTAGTTAGTGTCCTTCTATATCTATCTTGTTCTCGTCTCCTCCTAGATCCCCTATATTAATAGTTGTCTCTATACTAATGTAGTTAGAGTCAATGTCCTTACTATATAGTTGATATACTTCTATCCTCTTTGAAATCTCCTCTATTATAAGAGTAAGGTCTATCGTCGTCCTAGTTTAGGACTACGGTGTCTTTCTCTATATAACTAAGCCCGGGGGTATAGCCAGGTATAGGGTGTCTCGACACGCCTCTCGCAGCTCTCGTGCTCTAAGGTCCTCCTATAGTACTAACGGTCCTCCCTACTATCTATAATAGAGATTAAAGTCTCTAACTAGGACGTGTTCTCCGGGTTCCTTAATACCCTCTAGAAGCTCCTCGACTATAAGCATTACGTCCTAGTTATAGACGTTATAAAGATGTATAGTTCCTATTGTCGTTTATAGCGAGATTAAGTTCTTCTAGTTACTTATAGTCTAGTATAACTATTCGGATAGGCTATACTTCTTATAGACGTAGAATACAACCCTCCTATCTTTATCTTCCCCTACTACGGTATAGTACTTTAGATGTGTAACTGTTCTTCCGTTACTCGGGTTAGTATATAGCTCCTAGATAGCAAGAATGTCTTTCTAGCTGTTATCGAGTAGCTACCGGTAGGTAGCCTATAATTTCCGTACGTTTGCCTATAGTATACTTAGTATCGGTTGTGTGTTTATTAGGTACTAGCTGTTAGTTAATCCCGCTGTATTGCTCGTCGGATTGACCCTTGTCCTTATATTAGTACATGTTGGAAAGGTACAGTTCAGATGGTCACGGTCAATGGTCACGTGACTACGTCATGTGATCCTTGTGAAGCCATACTTGGCTTCTCTGGTCTGCGATGTGTAACTAACTAACACAATCAACACGGTTGGTTCCTACCTATTGTTCTATCTTCTACTGCGCACTACCGATACCTTCGAGGCCTCGATCCGCGATGATCCGAGTCCAAACTTAACAGGTTATGAGCCCGGGTTTGCAGTAGAGCAAGAGGTAGTAAGAGTTAGCCTTCTCCTCCTTAGGTCTGATCTACATTATCAAACCTGAGGACCTGCCACTAAGGGACAGGAAAAGAGCTAAGGGAGACTAGAGGCATACCCACACACATTGTGCAGGAAGACTTTAGGAGATCCTTACAGATCTGGAAGTTCCTGAAGGCATAAGTAAGCTGTGAAAGAGCCTGGTGAGGCACACTCTGCTCAAGGAGTATTGACGGAGTGTAAAGAGGAAAGGATAAGCCTGAGACATCAGCATCATTAGAATAAGACTGTGTCACAGCACCAAGTACTGCCAATACCTCAGAGGAGAACTTCTGAGAAGGTGGTAGACTAGAGGCTTACTACCAGGGTGACTGTGTTCACCACTGCAAAGAAGCCTAGTCTGACAGCAAGCTGTCAGGAACTCATCTGAGAGAGAAGAGTCTCAGAAGCAGGAAGGCAGCTATCAAGAAACTGCCATTTTCAGATTGAAAGAAAGAGCTTGTTTCTGGAGTTTTGGACTTGGAATTTGAAAGAAGAAATCATGGATTCAGAAAGTGGATTTGGCAAGAGAAGAGCTGCACCAATACTGTCAAGGGAGAACTGGAGACAGTGGTTTGATCTGCAGCAGGACAACCTAGAAGGACAAGGCATATTCTGGGTCATTGAGGACAACCTAAATGGAGCACTTACTCCGGGATCAGATACTGCATCAATGCAGTCCATCCAGCACTCTGTGCACAGTCCCAACTGGAGGAAGGACAATGCAAAGGCTAGGTATAAGCTGGTTATCTGCCTAGGCCAGGATGATATGGATGAGGTCCAGTCAGAGAGAAAAGCAGCTCAAGTGTGGACAATCCTTAGGACCAAGTATAGCCAGGTGTTCACTGCTCATGCAATGGCAGTAGTGGAGGAATTTGTTACCTTCAGGATGACAGAAGAGTGGACAGTTAGGCAGGCTTGGGTACACCTTGGAAACCTTGCAAGGAGGATTGCAGAGGTTGATCCAAAGGAAGCACACTACAAAGAACCTGAGAGGAAGATCAAGCACCTCCTCTCAGCATTACCCCCTAAGTACAAAAGCACAAAGGATGCCATCCTAACTCAGTCACACCTTAAGCCTGACCAGATCCTCCAGTTACTAGAATCACATGAAGCAAGAATCCCACAAGACCAAGGCACAGCAATGTTTGTAAGGAGGGGGAAGAGTTTTCAGATGACATGTCTCCTTTGTGAAGGGAATCACATGATCAAGGACTGCCCAGACTTGCCTAGTGCAAAGAAAGCTACTAGGCCAAGGACAGACAGAGTCCAGAAGACAACTTCCCCTCAGAGGCAAAGGAAAAGGTCTTCACTAGACAAGGAAGAACTGAAGGAATTGGTGAAGAAGCTTACCCTAGAAGTACAATCCCTAAAAGGGACCTCAAGAAAGAGGACTTCCAAGAAGGCCTTTATAGCCTAAGAGGCAAAGCCTTCAACCTCAGACACATCTAGATCCCCTTCAGAGGGAGAAGAAGTTGATGAGG
>QQNG01000015.1:0-72026 GCA_003666085.1 Pseudocercospora crystallina | reverse complement strand
ATTAGGCCTCTGTACATGTGTAGAACCGCGTTGGATTGCCCAGGTTCATTTTCGCTAAGTCCCCGTCCGCGCGCGCTCAAAGGCGAAGTCGTGGTGTGGCCCACGCAAACATTTGCGCTCTGCCATATAAGTAGTATTAGGTAGCACCCCTATATTAGGCCGGGTAAAAGTTTTACTGACCTAGCTAGGCGCCTTCCTATATAGCCTTTAGATATAGTATTTAGATAAGACATATTCCCCTAACCGTAGTATTCTAGTTATGTACTTATTATTCTTTACTTCTACGTTCCGAGGTACTAGGTAGCACGACGATAGATCTAATAGGTATTATTACTTATACGTACTTACCGAGTATAACCGGTATCCCCGATATCGCGACTTCTATATAGCGAGGCTATTCTATAACTACCTAGCCTCGTTACCTATACACTATATACCGACGGCTACCTAGGTTATAGTTAGTATATTATATATTCTTTAGTAGATCGATAGTATACTATAAGTATTTACTAGGTATTGTTAGCGTATATATAACTTATATACTATTTGTTAAGAGCTTTAGGCTATAGGTAACGTAACTACTATAAGAGAGATATTACTAAGCTCCCTAGGAGGTCTTTATTAACTTCTACTTACTTATTGTTATAAGGCTAACTTTTAGCTACTAAAGCTATACCGGTACGTTCTATACCGTCGAGCCCCTCTCGACTATATCGCGACTTCCGTCTCTTAAATTAATACCTATTAGGCTACTTTCTAGATAGCGAAGTAATCTATACGTTTACTAGCTATTCTAGAGTAACCTCTATAGCGGTATATTTATTTATATATACCTTTCTATACTTAACTATAACGTCGTAGGCTAGACATATTTATACGCTTTTATACGACGTAGCTAGTTCTTTCTTCTTTCCTTATAGTATATATTCGTAATTAAGATATACTTTATAAGGAATTAGTAAGGATCTAAGCTTAGGTATATAATTGTGGCCTTAGGCCTCGGTTGCCTTAGGCAACGCTTAGCGCTTGACAATCCTCCTTCTTAGTAGCCCGCTACCTATAGCCTAGATTCCTTATCGAATACTATATTAGTTACACATACCCTCTAACTACCTATTTAACTACCTAATTACATACTTATACTTATTCTACCTATAACCTATATTACTAGAGTTATAAAATAGGCCTCTATATAATTGTTTTTTATTTATTTACCTATATTACTACCTTAGGTATCCCTATAGGATTAGTATTAGGTATTAAAACTAAGTAGCTATAAAAGTAGATAAGTCCGTAAATAGGTCTACGAAGAGTTTCTAAGAAAGTTAAGCCTATATAGAAGCGTCTTATCGATAGCGGCCTTAGGCTCTAATCTACTAGCTAAAGCGCTAGTAGTAGCGGATCGTAACAAATATAGAGACATTAAAGTACTTATTAGCCGGTAGTCTACTAGGGCTTAGAAGGATAGTAACCTTAAGATTTATAGTAATAAAAAAGCTAATTAGAGAAGACATTACCTAGCTAATTATATCCTATATCGATAAATACTTTTAGTACAAGACCTCTATAGAGATGTAAATATACCACGACCTACAGGTTAATTGCTAAAACATTTAGCTATCTACTTTCAAACGGCCTCGGTCTAAAATAGAGGCTTAATAGCTTGGCTTATTGACAATAGGTCAAGAGTGCACCATGTCGACTCTAGCAATAGGGGAGCGGTATATATACGCGTAAGATAGAAGCCGACGAAGCCAACATACAGGAAGTACAGCAAGCGGCGACTTCTACGAGGACTAGTTAGCGACAATGCACGCGCTGGAAACAGTCGTGAGCACGGTCGAGAGACTTCAAACGAGTGATTAAGTAGCTACGAATGATCTACGCTATCTCACAGTAGTGATCAAGGTCGCTTGCGAGCATACTCCGCCGTGATTTGCATTGCACGCTGTGCATCGTCCTCTGTAAATGGCTTCGAAGCAGGCTCCATCTGACTCATAAAAGGCAAGCTCATGCAAGTGAACGAAGAATCTTCTCATCCAATGAGTCTCCTCGAACAGGGCCACCAAGGACCTATCTGGATACTTGAAGAGCTGAAGCTTGAGGCACGTGTGCGACATGACCTCTTTGAACCGGCGGCCGAGAGCCTTAATCTCCCGCTTGGGAAAGATCTCCGAGCATCGAAAAGTTCGAGATGGTGACCGCAGTGGAAGCTCTGCAGTGAAATAGAATCCGCCCAATCGAATGCGAAGCTTCCTCTCGATAGCAGATGATGCGGCATGTGGACTTTTGAACCGGATCGCCCAGACTTTGTCGTTCCATCTCTTACCACTTGTCGGCCAGATCTGCTGGCCAAAAGCTTCGCTGCATGCAGCCTGGAACTGTCTGGCCGTGACAGACACCGTTGGCCATCCAGGGGGGTCAAGGACGAAAGCGACACGATGCTCATCGCTGTCTGCTCGCATCCACACCAACTTCGGACGGATTGATTCAGATTGGGTTTCTGTGTGCGCTTGCGAACCTTCAACGCAGTTCAAATCCGACTCAAGGTGCTGAGTGTTGCTCAAGTGCTCCACATGATCAGTGTCCACCATCAAAGTGGAAGTGGAGGTAGGGAGCGTCTGTCCTCGATTGCATTCTTTGTCTTCCCCGATATGTCCAGATGCAATTTGCCTCTTGCCCAATGCAGCAGAGTGCAAGGCTGCCGGGGATGACCGATGTGGGTCGGGTGTTTGCTGTAGAGGCGCAGTCGTCTCTTCTCCATCTTCATCGGTCGCGCAGAGTTTTGCGACGATGCCTTTGGCTTCCATCGTCTCCACACAGACAGCGTCCTCCAGACACGAAGTGCTTTCGTCTTGCGTAAGCTGCTCCCACATGATCCTCCATCGCCTGTGTTTGATCTCTGCGTATGCTTCGCAAGGCATTGCTTTCTGCTCAAGTGCCGCAGGCGGCTGTCTCTCTTATGGACCTGCTCGACTTGGAACAAGAACAGGTCCTTCTTCGTTGGGAAGCGAGCCTTGAATCCGGCGACACGATCTTCCTTGTTGCGGCGCAGCAAGTCTTCCAGGTCAAGCTTCGGGTATATGCAGTGTATCTGTGAGCTTGCCTTGACGCTGTCGACGGGCTCGCTTTGTTGCGATTCCTGCGAGGTCGGCGTGGGCAACCCACCGGACATCAGAGGCTCGGGATCGGTGTGACTATCCACCTGGTGTCGGGAGAAAGCACTGTGCTCGTGCGCTACGTACGGCGGGCTATCATCTTGCGGAGCAGGTAGCGCGCGTAGGCGGTCAATCGAGGCAGTGAGCGCATCGCGCAGACCGGGCTCATCGATCGCACCACGCAAGGCCTCGAGCATGTCGCGAAGACATTCTTTGGTGCTCGCACAACCGGTGGGACCAGAAATGACGCCTCGAATTGCTTCTAGAAGGAGGGAGCCTTCTACTTGGCTTGCCAGAAGCTTTGGAAGCCCTTGCGACTGCAATTGAAGCGCCACCGCATGACACTGCTCCCGAATTTCGACCAGAGAATAGATATTCGGAAGACACTCTTGAGACAGGCGCTTGAGCGCAGTCTGACAATAGCTATCAGACATCTCGTGTCGCTGGAAGAGTAACGCCGCAGTCTGAATGGCCGAGGCGCCACTGTCTTCGATGCTGGGCTGCGAAGGCCGATTGTCATCAAGGCCATTCTTCTCTTTGGCTTCTGCGGCAGAATGTGCTTCACGTACGATTCGGTTGGAAACGAGCGACTCAGAAGCCAGCAAAAAAGCTGGATCCCGAGACCTGTGGAGCTCGTTCCGCAACCGCCTCTCAGTCTCGGCTTCGTCAAGAGCAACATCGACGTCCTTTCGCTTCTTGAGTACGGACGGCTCGTCAGCTGCTGCGACGGTATGCCGTTTGACCATCGTTGCCTGAGTCGTTCGATCTGAGATTGACGAAGATCGGTCGCGAAGTTGTGATAGGAGAATGTGCGCAAAAAATTGTCTATGAAAGCTGGCCGTCGCTCCAGCTGTATCCGCGTGGATGCTTACGCAACGTAGTCACAGACAGCGGCCACCTTCTCCTGGCGGTGAACATGTGGTCGGTCTTTGAGAGTGTATCAGCCACCTCCCAAATCAACTCAAGCTGGGATTCATGGCCTAGGACTATGCATCCTGGCCTGTGTTGAAATTGAGCCAGCGCACCCCTGTTCGTCGGGCATCGTCAGCTGCCGACACGGACATAGCAACGAGCCAAAAGAGCGTCATGTCTGGGATGAGATTGGAGAGCAAAAGCTGGTCGAGGGAGTGCGCGATCATCGCTGATCCTGCAACCACATCATCGAAAAGAAAGGTAAGACGTTGGAGTCAAAGACTGCAACGATTTGGCTGCGTGCATGACATGTCGTGCATGTTGATGAAAAGTACCTTCATCTTTGCGACGTGACGCAGAAGGTGCGAGAGCGCCCAGGAGCAGACAAACTCCACAGGACTGCGGCATGTTCCACGTGAGGTCCACGGGCCATCATCATTGCTCGCGCGTACATGATCACGGAATGCATCTTATGCTGCTTTGACGCAGCTGTCCAGGCACGCCTTTTCTCAAGAATACAGCCATTACAGAGCTTTGAGTCAAAATGACAAAATCTTGGGTGGGTGGTTATGGTTGGATGGTTGTGAAATCGCACCGAAGCAGTGCAACCGACACACCGGCTCACAGAAGTTGTGAAAGCAGGCAGGCGAATGGCAAAATCGCTTGTCAGAATGAGATTGGTGCCAACGACCAGGACGAGCGCTTCTCCGTGAATCGACAGGCCGAGCTTTGCACAGCTGAAGCCTCGGATACAGGATGGCTACGTTTCCAGTCAAGCAGGCCGCTGGTGCATGGAAAGAACAGGCCGCTTGTAGCTCTGACGAGAGGGGCAAGATCCGCATATACAGTAAGACAAGAGCGTGAAGAAGGACAAACCGCGCAGTCCTTGATTCTCAATCCGATGGGTATTGTTCGAGACAGCTGTCTACGCCATGTGGCAGTAGGATATCATTGCATTCGAGACCAGAGCTTGGGAGAGCTGAGATGCATCAAGTTTCATAAGCAATCGCTTTTGCTGCGTGGCATTTTCCACTCGAATGAACCTCCCCGCAAAACCAACATGAAGCCCTGATGTCCACAGGTTTGAAAGAAAAGACAGTCTCTTGGTCAGCACCTTCGCGCGGACGATCGATGAACCATCTCAGCGGGCCCGGTGCGTGCTCGAAGCAGGCGAGCAGTTTGCGAGTACAAGAGCCGGGTGATTTCTGCATCAGAAGCCGCGGTCGTGTGGGGAAAGCCTCGGAAATCGCAGACTTCAAAGACTTCCTGTCTACCTTCTTCGAGCCGGTGATGTCGGCGATGAAGGTAAGCGGTGGATTGCGCGACATGTGCTCAGGCTTGAACCTACACCCTCCAAGTTCGATCGTAGCAGTCATTAGCTCCCGGCGCGCGTAGGAGTATGAGCTGAAGACAGTAACCCAGAGCTGACTGTCACGTAACTGTTCGACATGTGTAGAGCCGCTCTGATTCCCAAATGCCTTCAAGCATGCCACCTCCAATGACTGCGCGTCTTTGCAAGTCACCGGTACTTCTGGTGTACCGAGAGCAAGCAGCAGGCAATTTGCCCGTGAGTTGCTCATCTCAAGCTTGGTTGGCCGGGAGAACGGGATCTTTGTGCATTCAAAAGGCGGGCGCTCTACGGTTTTGGGCTCGACAACTGGACAGACCGCGGTAATTTGACCATGTGTCGAGGGCTGGCTTGCGCTACTCGCCCGATTTGCTCCCTCTCGAGCAGTGGCCGATGTAAAATCGACAGAGCTGGATCTTGGTGGTGGTCCTTCGTGAAACCTCTGATCAACGTGCTCAGACGATGTTTGGAAATCGAGGTCTCGTGCAGCTGGGAGGCAGTGACCTGCGCCGGCAGGGAATCTTCCTGGATGTTGCTTTTTGAGTTTTGTCTTTCGTTTAGAAACGGCGTTACATGTGCGCTTCGTTGGTGATAGCAAGTTGTTGTAAATCTGTTCATCGGTCAATCCTCGCTCCATGCCTTGCATGACTATCTCGTCTTCCTGCTTGTCCCAGCGTTTCTTTGTTAGACTGCGGGATAATTTCAGAGAGCCGACCAATGGATTCTTGGACGTTGCAGTCGTCCCTTGTGCCCCGAGGTCGGACCGAGCTCCACTGCTCCAGGCCCGTTTTCGTCCCCCAGCTAGAGCGCCTGTCTTCGAGGAACTGTCTTCGCCCAGAACATCATCGGTGGCAATGCCTTTCGATGTCAGGCAGTCCGCAATTTTAGACCTTACAGATGTGGTACAGAAGCTGGATGTTCTAGTCACTGGATGTCGGGGGGCAGGGGAGGCTTCGGCCAGCAGGCTGTACAGGTGATTCTGTGCCTTTGTGCGTACGAGATGAGAGATTTGAATGATGCGAGCTTCCGTAGCGCAACGTCTGCGGAATTTCTTTTCGACATCCTCAAGATTGAGAGTCAGGCTCGAATTGTCGACGTTTCGCAGTGTCCTGGAGAGCGTACGACGAGTGATGACCTCCACAGCAGACTCGAACAAAAGGGTCGAAGTGGGCGCACTTACTGAGCGTCAGTGGCGCGCCTTCGAAGCAGAGGCGCACATTGCCGACTTACTTGCTCGCAATGTCCAGCGCCCATTTGTATTCTCCCTTGACATCGCTCTCGAGGGAGCCGTCTTGGGAAACGACGTCCGAAGATTCCGAAGACTCCGTTGGCAGCGCTGCCAGCGGTGTCGCGCGCGGATCTTCAAGCCCAGGCGGTATCTCCATGCCTCCCACTTCCTTCTTGACCTTGTGGTACACCACGTCTCTGGCGTCACGTTGAGGCGCTGCACCCCTCGAGACCATATTGAGGCAGGTACTGCGCCTCCGCGAAGGGTCGATGAGGTGAGGATGAGCTTTTGAGACCAGAGCAGCGGACCTTGATTCCCCTTAGATCACATTGTAAACTCCGCCAGCTGTGGGCTGTGGCGCGAACAAGCTTGCCCATGTCTGTCAAAATGCTGTCCAAACCAAGCTCTCGGAGCGCAACGACCTTGTTCGAGCTTGTTGAAACCCAAAAGAGCTCCCTTACGAATGCTTCAGAGCCTCATTGTTGGCGGAGGCGCCGTAGGGTTCACGTCGCGCGTGAGTGTTTCGCGTTACCTCAATCCACATCTGGGTCCAAGACTCCGTAGCTGATGCGTATGTACATGTTCGTTTGCAGCAAAGGCCACTCACACGGATCGAAGGCAGTCGACACCTGATCAATGAGTAACATTTGGCGGGAGGCGGCATTGAGACAACGGCTCGACAATCGCGCCATCGTGACAGGCAATCCACGTGTATCTTCGCCCGCGACACATATTCACCGAGCTCGCTCTCCTGCCCCAAGTCCAGGCCATCTCAAGCACGAAGGTCCAGGGAGCAGCGCCTTAGGTATGCTGTGGAGTAGTGTAGCTCCTTGATGAAGACAACGGGCTGATGTGAGGAAGGCGGCTGGAGAGGGAGACACCACACACTGATTGGCGAACGAACTTTGGTAAACTCGATTGAATCGGACCCTCTCTGCAAGATGCCGTCGGCCGCTTGCACAAACGACCGTGCATCCACTCCCGCAACCACCGAGACGATGTTCCTATCATCGAGTTCTTCGCCAACTCCCTCGCCGAGCTCTTCGCGGAGTTCTTCGCAGACGTCGTCGAGTGCTTCTTCGATTTCCACATCAGAAGGCGGCACCGCCAACACACCAGACGAGCAGCAGTCTTCACTGCCTACCGAGGAGGAGTTCGAAGTTGAGCGTGTTCTGCGGAAGAAGGTATATCACCATATTGCCTGGTACGAGGTAGAATGGAAGCCACACACAGCGTCTGCGGAAGAAGTGCGCGAAGGTGCCGATGGAGAATGGCGAGTTGAAATTGATGGTGTGGTCTGGAGCGGTGTGAAGAACGTGCAGTTCCTAGAGGATGGCAGGTGTCAGGTGATATGGAGAGATTCCTGGCGGCCGGTATGGCGGCTTGGCCGCGCGATCGAGGCCATTGCGGAGTTCTATCAGCAACATCCTGAGGAGAATGTGGTAGATAAGATGCAGCCTCGTTTCTGGCTACGACCCACCAGACGATTCGAGGTCGCCCCAGCTTTGCAAGTCGTCATGAAGCGCAGGGACTTTGCCCCAGATGGCATCGTCTACTCGAGTACTCTCTTCGATCTCTCAGAACGTTTGCTGAAAAGGGGTCGGATTCCAGAGCCATGGGCAAAGATGCTGAATGCGTCGCTGAAGCAACATATTCGGTTCCGCGATGAGTTCGTAGAGCTTGGCCAGACGTTCAAACTTCGGCGCAACCGAACATTCCGTGCAACGATTGCACATGGCGTTGGTAGGATCAGGAAAGATTCGTGTACGTCCTGTAGGAAAGGCCGAGGGCCTTTTCCAGAGTGTGTCACTCTCGACGGCGAGTTCAGCGGATGCTGCACGAATTGTGTTGTGCTTGAGGGTGGAAAGGAGAGAATCTGTGAGTATCATTACAGAGGTGAGTGCCCTTCGCTAGGCGTCTGGATTGACTGCTGACGTGGAGAAGTGCGGGAATATGAGCGACCAGAGGCTGATCTGGATAACTCCGTCTTCGACAGTCCGGACCACACTTCAGTCGCCAATCACGGGAGAGAACTGAACTTCACCTTCGAGTCCAGTGCGGCGCAAAGCAACGACATGATCTTTTCGACGCCTCCGACACAGCCCCCGTCATCTTTACGCCAACGACGCCAGGTAGTGCCTACTACTGAACAAGGCGACGCCTTTGAAAGGTCCACAAGAGCTCCGGACGCGCAAGCTGGAAGCAGCGCAAGGCCGTCTCCTTCCGCAAGGGGCGGCTTTCAAGCTGCACCAAGAACCCGCACGACAACAGCAGAACTGTATGAGTCGACTCCAGCGCCCCGAAATCCAAGACCTGAGAAAGTCGTTGTTGCCACAGCACAAGACCAAGAGATTCCGCATGGAGATCCTCTCGCAAACTCTGATGCATCATCATGTGCACAACGGCATTCACAATTTCCGCCGAATGAGCCCTCCGCAGACCAAAGCGCAAAGCAACACAATCGAAATTCTTCGCAGGGTCTGAACTTATTCGAGATCGGTGAGAGAATTGCTCAATCAGATCCGACGTCAGAGCAGCCCGCTCCTCAGCCAAAAGGGCAGTGCTTGGCATCCCGCCCGCCGCCTGTGGAGGCTACCGCACCGTCGGCAGCTCCGACATTGGAACCGTTGGCGGAGTCGACTTTCGAGCAAAACGGCCGGGAGAGGCTACAATCAGCTGGTTCCCGGAGATTCCTCAAGCCAGATGCCGGCAGCTCAGGCAAGAGAAAGAGGCCATCAAGAGGCAACCCAAATGAGCGCCAAAGTGCAGCGTCCGGTAAACGCATGAAGTCGTCGCCGGCCGCATCTCCCAGACTTCTTCCACCTCATCCATTTGGCGATCATCACCAGTGCAAACCACTCCATCCGTGCCGTGACCAGAGGGTGGGCGAACCAGCCGCCGCCGAGGCATCCAGGCCGCTCGTGTATTGCGACCAGACTTTCCTGCCAGGCCAAGCATCGAAGGACCAAGTGAGATACATCGTCAGCCAATGCTCCTGCGAGAATGCGGAGAAACTGTCTAGGCTGTATCGCGGCGCTTGTGATGAGATGCTCAGGTCCAGCTCTGCAGGAAATGCAGGCGATCCACTGGTCTATGAGCGAGCATTGGGGCACTGGGAGTGGGAGCGCGAGTTGGCGACTCGGTTTGTCGATGAGCTGAATGAGGCAGTCCACAGTGCTTGCCCTGCTCGGGATGGGTTCGGGTTCCTGGAGGTGGTCGATTTGACCTTGTCAGACGCGCAGGAGGATTGAGTGGTGGGTCCGAAAGTCTCGAGAAGCTCCTGCTGAGGTTTGGCCGCTGTTTCAGGAGAATGAGGACGATGAGGAGGGCGAGAGTTGATGACGTTTGGATGTGGTTGGGTTAATCATGTCTGATTCGGATTGGGTCGATACTGCTGCAGCAGCCTGCGTCTGCGATGCAAATGCTATAATCCGTGATCTCAGCAGGGCTACTACGGGATGCTGCTCGTGGTATTCTTCGACCAGGGGCGATGAAGTCCATACGTTGTCGATGAGCGTGAGAAGAACATGTCTGATAGAACGTTTGACTTCACGGATGTCTCAGTTCTACATGTATTCCCGAAGTCCATACGTCACATCGGGAGCGGCCGTAAAGTCGCTGAGTCATCTTGCCGTACATTGGCACTTCCAGGTTGATTTCGGCTTCACCTTCTGCTCACCCACTCGCTTGCATGTGTCAGCAGGCAAACTGAGCATCAGCACTATACCGCTCCGTAGGCTGAAATTGGTACAAGACAGGTAACTAGACACCTATTTGAATCATTCCACAGGCTACAAGATGGACTCCACCACATCGTGGAGCCACGTTGGCCACAGTGCTCAGCTCCCTCGAGTAGACCGCGGCAAGAAAAGCCTGCATCGACTCAAAAGATTGGTCTTTCGCTTCGACCTCGCGCCCAGCGACCCAGAACTCCCACGCGGCCTGGAAAAACGCTCGCTGATCTGACGTACATCGTGCAAGAATCGCATCGACTTCATGGGAAGTCAACCCAGGAGCTTCGGCTCCGGTTGGCTTATCATCAATACCCGGCCCATACTCTTCATCTACTTCTGATTGGGGTGCTTGCGACGCATTCGCCCTCCGTCTTCGCAGTCCTCTGTTCTTACGCTGCTTGATTCGTCTCATTCGTCTCTGGATCTTGGGAGTGAAAGAAGAGTCAGACTCCTGGTCTTTAACCAAAGGCTCGGGTGCAGGAGTAGTTTTGATCTCGCCACACTTCTTGGCCATCGGCGAGGAGTCTGTCGCTGCCGAACTTTCAGAGCCGTGCTCCACGCCACTCGATCCAGCTGCAGACTCGAGATGTTCTGTTCCGCAATCAGCATCTTGCACGATCTCCCGATGGGTTAATGAGCTTACTCCGGTGGAAAGAGCACCGTGACCAATCTCGTCGAAAGGAGCAATTGGTGCAGGCCCCATTGAAAGTTGACATGACGTTGTCCACAACACATCGGCCAAAAGCGCCCTTGCCGTCGGAACAATAATTGCATGGGCTGGTCTGTGCAACTCCTGCTCTGTGCACGGAGAGCACACGCATGTGATCCTCACGGGTCAAGTTCACAATCCTCTTGCTCTGAATGAAGCTGGATGTGAAGACCAGATGCTGTCTAGCTGGTCGCTCAGCATACATTGCCCACATTGGCATTCTTTTCGGGCTAACACCTTGTCGGAAACGCTTCCTTCGAATTCTCATCAGACGAGCGAAGCTAGCTGTGTAGTCAGCGCCTGCAGCCGGAGTAAAACGCTGGTCTGGCACGATCTCAGTGGGTACTCCGGCAGTGTCTTCGGTTTCTGGCGGAAGAATGCCCGCTCTGAAGTCATTCATCATAGCCTCCGCTGTTGCTTCAAACGCTGTGCGAGGATGCCATGTCTCTTTCCAGACCACGGAGCTGCGGCGAGTGTGGTTGCAGATTTCGTACTCACAGCCATCGACAACCACGTATGCGGAGCCATTGAGGCGCTTCTGGATGTCACAAGATGGCACAAGCGAATCTTTCCATTTGGCTTTGAACTGTTCCTCTCCACGATGATACCGGTGTCCGGTGATCTCCTGTAAAATCCACTCCGGATCTGGAGTTGAGAGGTCGGGTCCTTCTTCCGCCGAGCTTCCAGGAGACATGGCGTGTTCAACAGATGCCACTTGCGACTCTGCCTTCATATATTCGCCGACTGCCAGAGGTCCATTTCACGGCGAATCTCAACTCGTGAAGGTACGGCTGACGAAATGGAAGCAAAATGGAGGCGCCAAATGCGCGACTGGGGTTGTTGTGAGCAGACTGGCGCATGAACTATGTTCGGCGTGGCGACATTGCATGATGCCAGTCAAAGTTGAATGACTGGTATTGGCAACATGGCTGGTCCCTTGTGGGGTTGCATGGCCAGCGGAATTCCAGCATGAGTCCCCGCAAAACAGTATTCCTCCATCTACTGGCCCCTCAGATCTAATTATCGGCATGAGTCTGCACACACATCGATCACACAAATCTCGGTGGACGTTTGTGCGACGCAGTCCCTAGAGAAGCCATGACGGACGATGCTCAAATGGAAGCAACCACACTCAGAGGTCGTGGCAAACGGAAAGCTGCTCCTTCGCCAGGCAGAAGTTCATCGGCGCATCGAAACCGTGAGCTGTTCTTGCGAACGTGGGAGGCACTCAAAGTCACCCCGCCAGGGTCACAAGCAGCTCCACCATGGTCTACGGATCGATCAAAGCGCCCGGATAGTAGCGCACTCGCCAAAGATTCTGAAACCACTGGCGGAAGCAATGTTCGTGCTGGCGGTGAATCAACCGCCAATTCATTCGGTCAGGTCGTTCTTAAGAACGGTTCAGGCGAGAGTTTCTCGCAGCAGCTGCGCCGATTTGGAGTACCGGATGACCAAGCCGACGATGCTGCGACTTTCATTTGGGAAAGGATGCAAGATTCTTTGAAGCATTGGATTGGATCAAGCTCCGCATCTAATGTCTTGCACGCTCTGAGTTCTCTCGCTCCGCCTACTCGATTGGCAGTACACCCTTCATCATTTATCATGGCCAAGCAGGAGAATAACGGCGACACCTCCACGCCAGTAGCTGACGGCGAGCCCTCGTCAAATGCATCCGTACCCGACGAGATATGCCAACCATATTTAGCCCCTGCGGAAGCCAAGGCACCGGACATGCAGCAAATCAAAGGCAGAAGAGCAATGTTCTACCACGTGGCAGAGCAGGCTCGTCTTGCGTCTTCTTCTTCCGCTACCGCGGATGTAGAAATGTTCCGTGCGAAGATGAAGGAAGTCTGGACCACGATCTCTGATTCCAGTGCTTGGTCCGATCTTCGTAAAAAGGTCAAGAATGGCGAAGAAGTTGATCTTAGCCCGGATGGCTGCCTCAGAATCCTGGCTCGACGCAATCTTGACAAGGCCCTTGGGCTTTTGACCATTCAAAAGCGACCTCGCAAACGAGCCAAGAAGGAACGACGTAAGGCAGATATACTCGTCGACAAGGAATGCAGTACAGAAACGTGTCCTGTCGAAGTCGCAAAAGATGATCAGGGTGCACATCAAGTTGCGTCCCTGCCGGACGAGTCGGTCGCCAATGCCGAAGGAGACACGGCACCAATCTTCATCCATATCCCAAACAGAACCTTCGATGGCACCCGAGTGGGATTCGTGTTTCACGTTCCTGGAGCGCAACTCGCTAGTGCGAGGCCAGTCAACAGGAGGGAGTTCAAGAAAGCTTTGAGGAGTTCATTCGGCGATTTCGCTGTCATTGATGCCGAGAGGTTCGACCAGCGTCTCTGGACCGTAAAAGTGCCGAACAAGAACACAGCTCACAACATCATCGGCAAGTCCATCAGACTTCGACACCGAAGCATCATTGCCCGATCTTTGCCTCACATGCTACCAAAGACGTTCTTCTGGCGCCACGACACACTAGAGCTATCGGAGCAGGCCATCATTGCGATTGCAAAGTGCACCTCGGCTGTGCTGGCATCGAGAGGATGGAAGGCGAGTATACATTGGCAGCAAAACCGGCAACAAAGAGGTCATCCAGCAAGAGAGATGGTGGCCTTCTTCGACAAGGCTCCTGGCCTCTTGTTGTTCTGCATCCCTCTTCCTACTGCGATATCTGAGACCAAGTACGCTTTGTTCGACTCCAAGGTACCTGACGAGATTTGTCGTGTTTGCAAAGCGACCCATGCGGGTCCGTGCGATGGTGCGGCGATCGCTCTGTTGTTGTAGGCTCCAGGACATTGAAAGCAAGTGGGAAGAAGCGGAGAGCTGAAGGCCCAGTGTTTGGGATAATCAAACTTCTCGTAGTTAAATCACACATCTGTTCTCAGTTCCAGCCTACAAAACCTGACGTTGAGTGGCACAGTCTGCCCCAAAAGTTGACTTGGAAATGTTCCGGCGTTTTTCAGTGTGTCAACGAGTCTCCACATCTCCTCCCATCATCGTCTCCAAAGTGGCTGGAGGGGGCTTGTTAGGTGCTTTGCGGGTCTCATTGTGTGTCGCATCTGTTAAGTTGGCCGTTGCCAGCTTACTTGCGTTGCTCATTGTACCCTTTGGCACCCCTCTGGGACTGCGTTGACCGCCAGATTGCGTTGACTGCAGCTTTCCTTTCACAGACTCAGGCTCGACATGAGGCGGGACTGCTGCGGGCATAGCATCGGTCGCCGGAGATTGAGTTGTACGCCTGGGTGCAGATTCCGAAGGATCTGGGTTCTTGAGCAATGCTCCTTTGTCTGCAGACCGGGAGTACACGCCTCTCACCGCAGCCTCTCTGGCGACTAATGCCATGAGCTCATCCAGATGGCTTGGCTCGGTAACGCCGTCGAGTAGGAGGCTCGTCAAATACAGTGTTCCAACTTCGCGTAGAAATTTCGTGACCAGTGCAACTCGCGCTGGAGGTATGCGTTCCCGAAACAACATCTCTTCGGTGTCTTGAGTCCACGGCTTGAAGGCTGACGACTCGTTGACTAAACGGTTCTCGAGCGCCTTCAGCAGCACCTGCCGAACTGCAGTTTTGAAAAACGCAGATTGGGGAGAAGACACCGCCAGGATTGCTACGGCCATCTTGAGGTCCATCTCGCGTACGGCACGATCTCGTTCCTTGCATTGGCGCTGTTCGATGGTGAGCAAGATTTCCAAGCATATGGCGCGCCTAGCTTGCCTTCGCAACAGGATTCAGGACTGGACAACAATCGGTGTCTTGGGAACTGTCAGGTATGCTGTGATCTGAAGCAGCCCGTGCTGCGCGAACGTCTCCAGCGGACGCTGTGCGCTTGAGCAACCGCTCGCGCATAGCTGCATAGGACATTGGAGCGTCGCCGGCCTTTTCGTTGCTGCTCATGATGTCGGGTCGACTCAACGTAAGAAATTTTCATAAGATTCTCAATGTGTTTCCTTTAGTGATTCAGACCGCGGTCGACCACAGGCTCTACGCCAGAAGCAGTGCGCCGTGCCTTTGGTAGCAGTGGGAGGTGATCGGTCACAGCTGCTCCAATCTGCGGGTCATC
Organism: Pseudocercospora crystallina; assembly: GCA_003666085.1. Lineage (NCBI taxonomy): Eukaryota > Fungi > Ascomycota > Dothideomycetes > Mycosphaerellales > Mycosphaerellaceae > Pseudocercospora > Pseudocercospora crystallina. Next base: position 56,864 of record QQNG01000015.1, on the reverse strand, counting down.
CATGGACAAGGTAGACATCCGCAAAGTATAAGCTGGACTTGCTGCCCTGCAATGTTCGACCTGAAGCATATTCCCAAACTGCTACCCATGCAAGTAAGAGCCGCACTCAATGTTCAAAATGGCTAGGTCCTTGTGGCGCACTGATGTTCGTCAACCTCTGTTCGTGACGCCAAACACACGCGCTTGATTTCCACCTCGTCGACGCGACAATCCACAACGCTGTATGGTCCAGTCCATATCCATTCGCTGGTTGAATCGATCTTCTACTGCGTATGTGATCGATAACATTGCACAGTACTTGCATCGATCCGTATCGACCACCTACAAGAGTCCCATCCCGGGGACCCTCACGCGACGCGTGAAAGGTAGGTGAGTTGCATGTCGTACAAACATCCATTGACAGCTGCTGACGTAGAGATCGAGCACTAAGTATTGCAGGCCAGCGTTGTACCATTACGCTCCTGCTGCGAACGCCACCCGAGAAGCAAAGCAGCTTATCGTCGAAAATTCAGAGCAAAGACTTAAAGTCGAGGTCTCTGAGATGTCTGGACCGCCTGAGAATCCACAACTCCGAAAATGGCCAGTGAGAAGCATCCTCGACAAACGGCGCACAGAAGGCGTGATTGAGCTTCGTACAGACTGGGAACCGACCATTGTGAAGAGTCACTGTGTTCGTCAAGATGAAGGAGGCCTTCTCGTGGTCGAGATTGATGGCGTCCTGTACAATGCGGGAAACGGGCTTCGTAGAGTGACACCAACAGATGCAGATCCGGAGACTGGAGAGCCAAGAAGCAGGGTCGAATGGAAGCGATCGTGGAGGAAGATCTGGAGCCTATCCGGGGCTCTCGGCCTCGTGGGTGAATATCATGACCGCACTCCGGGAGCACGACAGCCACGTGAATCGCAGTGGTGGGTTCAGACCAACTCCGGCGATTTCGTCATGCCACCGGAGGATGAACCAGGGCCGGGAGCTGAAATGCAGATTGAGGGAAGCTTCTTTCGCCCTCTCGCGGGCAAGGATTACACTTTGACGATTCTGTCCGAATTCTTCGGTCTGCTTCGGCCATTCATGACCAAAAGTATGATCGTACACCTCAATCAGAGCTTCCGACAGAGCCCGAAATTCCGAGATCAGTACCTGGAGAAGCTGCGGAAGAGAGGGAATGGATTCAACCTCCGCAGGCACATGAAAGCATTGATAGTCCAAGTCGTGGGTCTTGCCAGAGTGAATGCCTGCACCCACTGTGCCAATGGGCAAGGACCGTTCACAAAGTGCGTTACGGAAGACAGTGCATACATGGGCGCGTGCGCCAATTGCGCTGTTTCTCGGGACAATAAAGATTGCGAGTTCTACCATCATCGTGAGTGACTTTGAAGCTGCGTGGGTGTCGAAATGCTCACTTGTACGCAGGCAGAAAGGCAGAGAGACCAACCGCGTACAACCCGAGAGCCCTCGATCGCGAGGAAGAGCGGCCTCAGCAGATACCAATTCGCACAGGCAGACCTCTCGAGGAGACGGCGGTGGTAGGCGAATCTTCGGGGCCGCCAAAAGCAGCCAAAGCGCGGGAACACGACACCCGCATCGCATCGTCATCTGATCCTTCGCCTGGCGACTCGAGCAAGCTTGGCTTTTCGGGACGGCACAATGAAGAGCCTGGGGCCTCGTCTCCTGGACGGAGCCCTTTGACTTGTTCGACTTTGCGCTGAACATGTTGGACGAGGTCAAGCTGCGACCGACCCCAATTCGCCTAAAGAAGACCGATGCGGTTCGAGAAGGCGGACTTGACCGTAAACGCCAAGCTGAAGCCATGGAAGACGACGATTCAGATGCCGACATGGAACAGCCCCTGTCCAACGCCAAGCAAAGCGACAAGCGACAGCACACTATCGTCAAAATCGAAAAGTCGACTTGGGTCTCAGACCACGCTCAATGCCCTGACGTGCAGTTCCGGCTACCATGCAGAGACTCGTTCGTGGGTGCGAAACCAGATCCAAAGGCCGGGGTCGTTGTATACAGCGATCAGGTACTCAGCGAGGGTTCCGCGAACGATGAGCAGGTGAAGTACATTGTCAGCCGTTGCCCATGCGACGATACCGAGAAATTCGAATTGGACTATCAGCATTTCATCGAGGAGCACCGCGACTTGCTGGTGGCCGAGCAGAGGTCCGCACCCAGGTCGGACCAGAGTAAGACAAAGGGGAAGAGCGGAGCAACTGCAGCTGATAGCGGGCAGTCCAGAGGGGTATCCTTCAACCTGTCCAAGGAGGAGTTCTTATCGCGAGTATGGTGGCAGGACCTGAACATTGTCATCCCCAAGTATTGTCCCGCGCCGGCTGCATGTGGCTCTCAGCAGCACATGCCGTCTTGCGAATCTGTGGATGATGAGGACGAGGTGCCTCATCGACCAAAGAAAGGGAAGAGGAAGCTGATGTGAGCTGTTCGGACGTACATGCTGGGACGATGCAGCATTCGCTCGGGATCGCGAGTGTTCATTGCTTCGGTAGAAGCCATGTAGATGTTGAAAAGCACATGAGCCATCTAGGTGCCCATTGCCCTGTTGTTGACCAAGGTCATTGCCGTCCGCTGCGAAAGGCGGCGCATTCTGTGCGTGCTGTCAGTGTTGCCAACTCGATGCGTACGCCGCACGTCCGGGAGTCCAGGCCGCCTCGAGATGGCAGAAATGAAAGAGTCATGTCCGCCGAGAAGGTGGAACTGGATGTCGAAGAAGTGAAGTCTCCCTACGATCTGCACGATGATGTACATCCTGCCTCGCACCCGAGAAACATCCGCTGGCAAGCGCCCACGCCGTCCGCGATGGAGTCGAGCTTGGTGACGCGTTCGCTGAGAGACCACGCAAACTGGTCGAAATCTCAAATTCAACCTCACCTTCTTGTTCTTCAGTTCCTCCGTCCTCTCGACTGTCATCAAGCGGTCCTTGAATCTACGCTCCGAGTCAGTCCTGAAACCAACCGAGAAGCAGGGGATAACAAAAGCGGCATCGGAGTACTTCAAAAGATAAGTCTTCAGAAAGATTGTGCGTATATTGACAAAAAGATGGCGCATGGCGCAGCGTAGTTATTTTCCTGTTCCGCCCGCGCCCTGTACAACATGTCCGTCACATCACTCATTAAACCGCCCGACAGCCTCTTGCTCGCCGCAACGTATGTTCGATCATCGCATTGTCACCAGGTATCAAGTCTTACTGGCCCTCCTTCTCCCGCACGAGCACCTTCCTCGACTTCTTCTTCGTCGGCTCTGGAGCCTCCATTATCCCGGCGTCCTTCTCCATGTCACCCATCGGTGTCCCGCCTCTCGCCAACGGACTCCGCCGATCGTCGTGCATCGCCTGCTTCGAGCCGAGCCTGCTCTCACTGCGCGCGTATCCGTATCCGTAGGGCATGAATGCTTCTCTTGTCCTTGCGGGTGAGCTTGTCCCTGTTCCGCCCGCCACGATACCAGAGTTGTTTACGGTGGTGCTACTCATTGGCGCCTGTCGCTCAGTGATGCCGGCGTTGAAGCCTGAGCCGATCTTGTCTTGCTTGCGATCGTGGCGGCGCTTGAGCCAGGCAGCTCCAAATCCGAGAATGGGGAGAGCGATGGCAAGGACGATCAGCATGATGATCCATTTCTGGAAAGAAGTCAGTATATATCGCACACGTATCAGTCGGGGTATGCTCACGTAGTGGTTGTCCCACCACGTTCCGTGGGGTACGTTGGAGGAGCTGCTGCTGATGTTCGAGGACGAGCTGCCAGCGGTATTGGATGCCGTCGCAGCTGCAGCAGAGGAAGAGGCAGCATTTGTCGCACCGGCAGCCGCACTGGTAGCAGCACCGCCAGCATCATTCGCATGTTCCGACGCGCCGTTATCACTGCCACAGTTGCTGTTGTACCAAGTCGAGACTTGCTGGTTGTCGGTCGGATTGGTGCATGCCGCGTCGCAGACTCCGACCGCGGATGTCTTGAGGTTCGTCAGGTATGCCGACTGACAGAAGCAGATCCAGGTCTGTTGTGAAGCCGCATTGGTACCGCTACAAGCCTGCGCTGCTTGGACAAGAAGCTGGCAGCCCTGCGCGCATGCCGGCAGCTGACTATTGCCATTGGTAAGTACGCCTTGTTGTGCGGACACGGCGGAGGCCAGCAATGAGAAAAGTATATAGGAGCCGCGTGGGAGTTGCATGTTGGTATGAGTGCTGGGCTGTTGATCTTTCAGATGTGCTGTCTATCTGTCTCCTATTGCTCTGGGTGTGTGATTTCGCGCTCGGAAGCGATGGCGGATGTGCCGGATGGTCAATTGCTGATGAAGTTGATGTCGCTGGGTGCGATTCTGGTGGTGGTGATCGTGGTGCGCTCGAATTCGTCTGATCCGGAAGCGACACGGTGGGTTTTGGTGGTGAAGCGAGGAATGTGCTTCAATCTCGCGCGTCTGACAGGGTCTGCCTCCGCGCTGGTAGGATTCCGACGGCGGTGGTGACCTCTCCCCACTCCAAACGAGCGACAAAGGTGAGAGTGGGCGTGATGCTGTTGGTAGTCCTCACCAACAATGACTAGGCGGAAGGTGGTGAGTGGTGAAGGGGTGGAAGTTGGCAGGTGGTATGCTCGTGCTGGCGGCGGCGGCGATGGATGATGCCGTGGATGCCGTTGTGGCAGCCAATGGCGCGCTGCGGGGGCGTTATTGCGGAGAACTGGGAGGCACGACCGATTCGTTGGAATGTGGTATTCTTGGCTACTACTTTCAACGCGCGATCCAACTTCTTCAACTTCGCGTTCCGTCCATCAACAACATATAACATCCACTCCAATGCCAAGTGCCACTAAGTCGAGAATCTAGCCTGCGTTGCTTCACACGATGGGACTTTCCGCCAACGAACATGGCGAACCTCGAGCACAAGGCCAGCCTTGTGCCTGTCGAAAACTTGAGAGCATTGACAACATGCCCGATTTGAACGCCCTGCTACCTTTGATATTGCGGCCATGGAACCTCCCTGGAACGCTAGAAGCTTGAAGTAATGAAACTGAACTGCACCAATATCTCTTTGATGATTGGCTCATGTTTTCGAAGCACCGATGTAAACCACCGATTCAGGACACCATCTCACTCTCTTAATCATGACTAAGTATTTGTCCCAAGTTCGTATCGTGTATTCCGTTGCCAATCGATAGGGCGCCCCAACATCAGCGTCATCTGTGGCCCCTACGAGAGCATGACATTGCTTCGCATATCATCACAGTCTTCAGATACGTAGGACCGGGTCGAGGGCATGCTCTTGAACTTCAGACCACACTGCCGGATTGTCTGGCCGGACTCGGACGCGGATGATGGAGATGAATTGCGCCCAGGTATGCATCAGCCCACCTGCTTCAACAGTCGTAGCTGACAATCGTTCAGGACATCGCAGTCTGACAGCGCACGCTTCCCGAGAGATACCATCCGACAATGATCAGTCGATGACAATCCGCGAAACCTTTGACGAATACCGAAAGGACCCGTAGCGCTTGGAGCGCAAGAATGAGGAGAGGCAGGAGCGTGAAGCGGCCAAAAGGCCAAGGACGGCAGAACAAGACGTCGAGCTGAAGCTCAAAGCTGCGCATGAGCGAATTGTCGCGCTGGAGCACAGGAATCGTGAATTGACCAGGGAAATGGAGATCAACGCAAAAGAGTTGGAGAGAGAGACTCAGCGAGTCTTCGAGCGGAATCATCAGGCTTTCATGGATATGCGGAATTCGCAAAAACCGGCATGCAATGACTGGCTACTTCACGAGGGCAACGTTCACTTCTGCAGAGACCGCGCTGCCTTCACGACCTATGAAGCAGTACTCACAACCGCCAAGGCTGCAGACGGGGACCGCACTCCAAAGGTATTGGGGTTCGGCAATGTCCAGGTGAGCTTTAAGCAGCATCTTGGTACACCGTTTTCAGACAACACGCAGACGGAGGTAATCCCTGGTGTGTTGCACATCCCAAGTGCGAGATGCAATGGGCTCAGCATACCTCAGCTCGAGCGGGAAGACCTGTTCCTCAAGGTGCATACGGACCAGCGCTTCATGGTCCGTCATCGTCCTACTGGCGCTGCTGTCTTTTGCGGGACCGGGTCTAGTGGTCGACTGCGACTGTGCGTCACTGGCGAGCGAGACGACTACAACGAGGCATATCATTTGCTCACAGACGCACCGATCAGCATCTCCACGGATCGCTCTGAGCTACAAAAGCTCGCTCCCGAGTTCCGGGCCTGAACACACAATAGATGGGACAGCTGCCATGCCATGTAGCGTCACTTGGTTTTCCGCACTATTGCAGTCTGGCCTCCAATGAAGTGCGGTAAGGCTCCGCCGCGGTGTCCGCATTGGGATTGCAAAGAATGTCTCAAGCTTTCACGGTGCGACTGCAAAACCAATGGAAGGCCAGCAAATAGTCGAGCTTCAATCCGTATGATGAAGCTGCGACTGCCCCAGCGACCTTGTCGCTTCCTCACGATTCAACTTGGCCTCGCACCTTGCGCAACCCCAGCTTCAACAGCATCGACGCAACACCAAAGAGAAAGCCCCTGAGATGAAGACCGAACCTGGCAGCTCCGCCCGCAAGCACAGCAAGCACACGAAGGCCGTGACTCCCTCGTCAACCAACCCCCTCGCCGACATCAGCGACGACCTCACTCTTGGACCCGTCTACTTCTGGCGCGAATACGACCACCCGTATGGCTTTCTCTGCCAATGGTACCCAGACCGCTTCACCGTGGCCGGCACGACTTACCACACCGCGGAAATGTGGATGATGATCCACAAAGCCAAGTTCTTCCATGACGAGGAGAGACTCGCTGAGATGCTTCGTGAGTCCAAACCAGGCAAGCACAAGTCTCTCGGACGACAAGTTCGAAACTTCGATTTTGGGAAGTGGATGCAGATTTGCGATATGGTTGTGGATGAAGGGAACTATCATAAGTTCACAAAGTGTCAGGGGTTGAAAGAGAAGTTGCTGGCGACGGGTGAGAGGGAGCTGGCGGAGGCGAGTCCAGTTGATCGGGTCTGGGGAATCGGATTTGTTGCGGAGCTTGCCGAGGCGAGTCGGCCAGCATGGGGAGAGAACCGACTTGGACGGGCGTTGGAGAATGTGAGACGGCGGCTGCGGGCTGAAGAGAATGGGGAGGTGGATCAAGAGGAAGTGGATGAGAGGAAGAGGGCTTGGAAGGAAGCATTCGGAGAAGATCTCTGAGTTCAGACTTAGTGCGAGATGGGACAGATGACGAGCTCCTTAATGGCGAAAACACCATTGCTACTCCACATCAAATGCGACACGCTTCCTATCCGCACCTCCTACCCTCCCCATCCTCCCCATCTCAATCTCCTCCCTCACACTCTCTACCTCCTTCCTCTCCCTCCTCCTCATCACCACCGCAATCCCCATCGCAACCGCCAGCATCGCCAACCCAACCGAGGCAAACATCGCGTCGAGCGTGACTTGTCCACAAGCATTCCCTTCAACCCCCATCCCACACCAGTCCTTTCTCGTAGAAATTATCAGGCCCTAAATACTCAGCGTCAGCCTGATCTCTCCTCTTCGCATCATCTTCATGGAAAACTCACAATCTGCACCCCCAACATCAACACGATCGAAATCCCATCCATTGCCAACCAGAATCTCCTGACCTTTCCCATTCCTCCCTTCCCGCTGTCCCAAATATGCGACACCAGTACACCGAGCCCACTCAAAAGAAGAGCTGTGACACCAGCGCCGACAGCGACGACGAGTGTGAGGATGATGAAGCTGGAACAGAAGGGTGGCCGCGGGGAGGAAGTGGAAGTGGAAGTGGAAGTGGAGGAGCAGTTGTTGAGGAGGGCGGTGTAGGCGGGGAGGAGGATGGAAGAGAGGGTTAGGGAGAGGGAAGTGAAGAGGACCTGGAAATACGATCAGCGACAGCATGTAGAAGAAAGGGGATGACAAAGAGTCTGGGGCGGGAGTAATAGCGATATCGAGAGGGAAGAAGGCGGACTGACGAAGAGGAAACGGGCGGAGAAGTGGGTACAGGAGAGGGCGATGCAACCCATTGCGGCCTATGCGGTGTGTCAAATGCCAGAAAGGACTGAAATGCGAGCAGTAGATCTTGCAAAAGAAGGATGCGAGAATAGGTAGGGTATATGCTCAAATCAACGTTCATTCATGCTGATTACTATCGCAACCCAAGCAGGTTCACTCTTATCGCAGCGTCCGTCTTCGTGCTGCGCGCACAGATCTCCGCTGCAGTGTCTCCTGCCAGGCTGTCGGTGTAGTACAGTATTACAGCAAAGTACAAATCTTGAAACAATCTCAAATCGCCCGAGCGAATGAGGGTATCTCGGGGTGCGTCCACCTTTTCGTCGGGTTCTCGGGTATGCCGCGCCTTGAGGTCGCCTGCGAAGGCGTGCAAAGCGGCGCGTATCTCTTAGTTCCGAGTTTTAGACGGCAGAGGAGCGGCCGATCTTGTCGCGAGTGAAGAACGACGAGCCAATGATGAGGACAGTAATGATGAATCCGAGGAACATGAAGGCAGCGTCCGCGGTGAAACGTGAGCAGGGCTTGATGTCGTAAGAACCCCCATCCCAGCCGCAGATGTAGTTTTCACCCTTCTTGGAGTAGAGAATTGCGACGTTCTGGGCTCTCTTGTTAGCGTTCATCTGATCGAGGCGGAGAACACGAGTGCTTACCACACCGCCAGCAAGAAAGAAGATCGCGGCGACCGCGTCAATGCCGGCCATGATGACCCATGGAATGAGACTGACGAAGGCAGCAACAAGACCAATGGCGGCATCGAGCACGCCAAAAGCGCCAACGAAAGCAGAGAAGACGAGCGTAGGTGGCCAGCGACCAATCAACACCTCGCAGTCGGAGCCTTCATCAGAGCCGTAGTTGCAGAGGTGAAGAAAGTAGCGCACCCACTTGTAGAGTGGTACTGAGAGGCCGAGAACGATGGCCGCGAAGAAGAACTGTGGTTGGAGCTCAGCAGCTGCTGGCTTTGAATGCGCGAAGACAACGTACCTGGAGGGCGCGAGAGCCGAGGAGACCGAGTTTGCTGCCTTCCATCTTGCTTGAGTCTGCTCTCGATGGCTACGAGAGTGCAGGAATGGCGCGTGGGTCTCGAGAAGGGAGTGCGGTCGGTGGCTGCGGCGGCTGAACGAGTATGGGTGAGCGCGTGGTGGCTTTGGTGATGCTAGTGGTGTGCAGAGTTGCTGTCGTAGGTCGGTGTTGACAAAGAGCGCGTAGTGAAGTCGAGGATGCACGAGCGGCGAATGTTCTGTCGCTGACGAAGTTCCGATTTTGAAGTGCAGCTTACTAGCGCCGCATGTGAAAGGAAGATGTGCGGCTTGGCGTGAGTCGCTGCGTTTGCCTAGCAACCGGAACTGCAGGTAGAACATCGCGAGGGAGGGAATGAGGCAGATATATGTCCTACTTATATTTAAAGTACAAACCCATTCATATCCGTGAACGTCGCACTTCCAGGCAACACAGGCTGCGGCACAGCATATGCTTCGGCGGGTACAATAGCAAATACCATAGTGGCTTGGCTGTCTCCTTTGAAACACTGTCCTGCAGGATTGCAAGTCATCAGCGCATACTGAGTGGCTCATACTGCCTAGAAAGTTACAGACGTCGCCGTCTTGGCCATTGTGTCCTGCTTCACCGGTCGAGCTTCAGTAGTGAAGTTGAGTGTTTGGAAGGCAAGCAAGGCGCGAGGTGGTACGATGGAAGGCAGAGTCATCGAATGGAAGACAGCCTCAGTTTCTGAGCATTATCAAATGCAGTCAAAGGGCTGATGGGAATCATCGCGATACACACGAGCGATGTATGTAGGTGTGAGAGTGAAGTGAAGTTGGGACGGAGAGAGATGGCGAGAGACGTTGGCCGACGGGCAAGATAGAGTTTCCTTTGTGCGACATGTGATTGGCGGGCTCGACGCGGTCGCGCATCCTATTGCACCGAGTCGCGCCGACTGCAATCGTAGTTGCTTTTCACCGACTGTCACTTCCCTCTCTTCTCCACCGCATTTTCAGGTGTCGCGTGCGCAAGAGGAGGGAGGAATTGGGACGTCTTGGACGCACACAATCAACACACCAACCAATACTCTTGCTCCCGCGATAATGGCGCCCATACCACTCACCTGGAACGAAGCCTTATCAGGAGTGTTTGGCAGCATCTCGCTCGCAGCCTGGATCTTCCTCCTCGTCCCGCAACTGATCGAGAACTACCAAAACGGCCACGCCGACGGAATCTCCCTCACCTTCCTCTTCATCTGGTTCGTCGGCGACGTCACCAACTTCGCAGGCGCAATCTGGGCTGGTCTCGTGCCCACCGTTATCGCACTCGCAGTCTACTTCTGCATTGCGGATACCGTGTTGATCGGACAATGCTTCTACTACTTGAGTCTGAAAAAGAGGCGGCAGGCGAAAGAGGCGCATACTGTTGAGCACGTGAATGGCGCTCCTGCTGAGAGCGAACAGACACCATTGCTGAATGGGAACAAAAGTCCAGCCACGCCTGGAAGGCCGAAGAGGAGGTTGACAGATGTGACGGAGGAGAATCTGGGCTTACCTGGAAGCAGGAGAGTGAGCGCTGCGAGTTCTTCACAAAGGAGACCCACGAATGAGCGCAGAGACAGCCTGTCGCGCATTCTGGAGGAGCCAACGAGAACCCGGACTTGGATTAAGAACACTCTTTCAATCTTCCTGGTTTGCGCAGTGGGTGCTGCCGGCTGGGCAATCGCGTGGAAGGCGGGCGCCTGGAGACCAAGTCCTGTCGGCGGCGAAGAAGGCGGAGAACCCACACCCATTGGCGCCGAGATCCTGGGGTACATCAGCGCGATCTGCTACCTGGGCGCACGCATCCCACAGATTATCAAGAATCAGCGAGAGAGGTCTTGCGATGGCCTCAGTCTCCTGTTCTTCCTGCTCAGTCTACTGGGCAATCTGACATACGGCGCTGGCGTAAGTGGTGACGATCTTTGAGTCTTTATGCAGCACTGACGAACTTGCAGATCCTGTTTCACTCGATTGACGGCCAATACGTGCTTACGAACCTGCCTTGGCTAATCGGGTCTCTGGGTACCATCACTGAAGATGCCATCATCTTCATTCAGTTCCACACCTTTGGCGAGAAGCAAGCGGGTACGGCAGTCGTGTAAGATAATGACCACTTAACGAGGAATGTAACAGTACTCTTGAAACCGATACCCTCCGAGCGTTCCGTCTCACGCCTCACATAGGAGGCGCAGCAACGGGTCTCATCCATGGATGTTTTCATGAGGTCACTTGGCAGCGAGAATCCACGAGACGATCGCTCCAGATGGCGCTCGGTACATATTGCAGGGGCACATGTCACACCTCCACGAGCGATGTCGCGGGCGAGTATGAATACCACTCGGACGATCCCGCGCCTTTGGCATGGGCATCATGTCGTTGCTGAGCCACCCAAACCTGGAGCTTCCCTTCTTCCGACGACATGAATACGTCTTCGGATCCACGCATCAACCTCGGTGACGGTATTTCTACGCCAGATCAACAGAATCAGACTGGAGTATCGTCCTTGACATCTTGTAAGATACAATCAGGGGACGCTTCGGAATCGACGGTATCATTGGCACATCACAGCGATGCGTCATGCTGTTCATGCTATTTCATGGGATCTTCTGTCTTCTATCTCGATTCGCCGATTTCACAATTGATGGAATTGACTGAGAGTACACGAGAGAGCATGTAGAACACATAAAGGTATCGCAGCTTGCATGTTGCTGCGCTGGCTACCTTTCTCAACACCCATTTCTCCAATCCCCAAGCCGCATCATCAAAGCCACTAGGCTGTCTGCCAGGATGTCGAACACTGCATGAACCACTACGTCTACGATTTCGTTCGACCATTTTGTTCGGATGACGGTTTGCTTGAAGCCGTAGTACTACTAACACCTGTACCGAGACAGTCTCTGAAAATTACTTACCACTGCTTCGAAAGCTTTATGACCTGCTTTCCGTAAGCATCTGACCCGGCGAATTCAACTCCTTGCAAACAGGCGAGATGTTCCAAGCTATCGAATGCTCGCCGGTCCAGATTAAGTGACCCACGTCTTCTTTAGTCACACGCCTTTAAATGCGAGCGCTGCGACTCAATAGAGCAACCGCGTCTTCCTCTGAACGTGATCATGCTTGCTCTCGTCCTCATACTTGATCTCGTCCGTCGTCGATCATCTTGTGATCGCTCGCGAGCATCAACGTCACTCCAACGGTCCTTGAGCTCTTCCGAACCAGAAGTTACGCTCATTTACCGCCATCCCCATCGGATCTTACTCGGCTTCCCATAGCGGTGCTCTCGACGAAGAGCCTCGTGGCCATCCTCTGCACCTACACATCGTCAGCGTCATCATTATTTCCTCTAGAAAGAAACCTCAAACTTGCCTCCTCGACCCTCCCTAACCTCCGGATGATACACCCACCTCCCGCCCTCCCTCCAAATCCCATCTGCCCTCCGCTCAGCGAAATACGCTTCCTCCTCTGCATCCTGTCGACGCTTCCGCCCTTCCGCATGACGAGCGATACGCTCGGAGTGTGGTTCGCCGTGGACGTAGAGACGGCGGCCGTTTTTGTCGTAACGGATTTTGATGTCGCGGGAGCGGAGGTAGTCTTCTTGGGCTCGGGAAGCCTGGCGCTGCTGGTACTCCTTTTGCGCTTCCTCTTCTTCCTTCTGGCGCTGGTACTCCTCCTGTGCTCCCTGCTCCTGCTTGTAGCGGAACTACTCATCCTCATAATCGGCGAACTTCTGCCGATACCCCTCATGCTTCGCTTTGTAATGCTTATATCGCTGGTGAGCGTACTGTTGCTCGTACTCCTCTCGCTTGGCCCGATGCTGCTTGTACTTCTCATATGCATCGCGGGTGACTTCCGTGGGACCCGCGCCGTTATCTTCTGCAGCCTTCGAGGAGTGCTTGGACTTTGATGATTTGTGGGAGCGAGGACGGCCGTACTCGTCGTACTCCATCCTCTCGCCCTCATCCTGCTGCTCCTTGGACCGCGACTTGGATTTAGACGTAGACTGCTTCTCCTCTTCTTGTTTCTGACTTCTCGATCTAGTTCTCCCACGACTCTTCGATCGACCACGGCTCTCGTCATGTCCTCGATTTCTTGACTTGGACCGTCCGCGCGAGTAGGAGTCGCGGCTCCGAGATTTTCCATGACGATCGAGCTGCTTCAACTTCGCATCGGCATATGCCTCGAGTCGACCGAGATGGCGGCCACGCTCAACGTTGACCATGTCGCGAACGGGATTGTGTGGCGCCATTGCCACTGGATAGGCGGGGTAGAAGAAAGGTGTGGGCAGCATATTCGCCGTCGAGGTGGAAGAACGTCGAGGGTATGAATTCCGCGGGTGTGTGGTCTGGCGGAGAGTAGTGAGGTGCTCCAAGTTCAGATGGAGAGGGTGCGGCGGTGGAGATGATGCTGGTGTGAGGAAGAGAAGGCAGTAGAAGAAATGGAACTGCGCTCTGGGTAAGAATGTCACTGCGACAATTACTCAATCACAAGCTTGTTGCTGCGGTGATGTGGACAGGTGAATCTGTGTGAGTTCGTTCACTCAAAGGCTTCATGTGAAATCAACATCCGCGAGAATTGCACAGGCCTGCTGCAGCACCAATCCGCCTTTCTCCCTCCCCAAAGTCCAGTCACCTCTTCCTGCTCTGGTTGAACAAAGCACAAACTTGTCGATGATTAAAGTGCTTGCTAACAGCCTCTCGGTCTCGAGCTTTCCATTCGGTCTTCTTCAGAACTGTTCCCAGGGTAGGCACCTCCAATCCAGATGTCGACATGTTCCTTAGACTTCTGTCTCCGACTGCGAGTCTTCGTCAGAGTCCTATGAATAGCGAAATTAGTGATCACGAAGACTGAGGACGCTTTCAAAACGCCCACATACCTGGATGACAATCACCTCGTGGCGGAGCTGGTCGATGAGTTCTTGCGTATGGCGAAAGACCTCGCTCTCCTTGACTCTCGCGAGCCACGCCCTGAACTGCTCAGTGTCGATCTCGCCCACGGCCGGTTCGAAGTTATAGTTCTCGGCAATTGTGAGCAAGTACACGTAGGCCTGTGCGAAGAGCTCGCAGACCTCCTTGTGGCTTGTCGGTTCGGTAGGGTTGTCATGCTCGGCGATTCGGGTTTGTTCGTCCAAAAGCTGCGCCTGGACATCGAGAGACTGGCGCAAGTGGTCTACACTGGCCTGTAGGTAGTCGACGTGGGATCGTTGAATGTTTGCATCGTCAAGTAGCCCCTGGTTTTGCGTCATAAAATGGGTGGATGAAATGGCAAGCTGCTGATTCGCTTCCACCAACTTCATGATCTTCGCTTCAGAGATCTCCAGGCGTTTGCGGAGAATGAGGATCTCTTCGTCTTTGCTGAGCTCCATGTGGCCGCTGTTGACGTGGCCCTGGTGATGTCGTTGGGGTCGTGATATCGAAAGCGCCGGGAATGATTGCACAGGACAAAAGAGCAACGAGAGTGAGCGAATTTCTGTTGGCAAAAGGAAATTCAAACGTGTCAGCTGCGACAGACCAAGAGGCGAAGAGGCTGACCAGCTCACCGCTGTTCTGTGGCGGCGACCTCAAAGCTGTCATTACTGCTCGTTGCCATAGCCCTTTTGGGCATGGCGTCCATCGCCAGCAGACCCGAGACACGTCTCAGGTCAGGCGAGCCCGGAACTCATGCAATCTTTGCAAAGCCAGAATACTTTTAGCCCCTGAGACAGATATCCGATATGCCATCGCGGATAAAAGAGAAATTTGCGGCTGACCAGACAACATATCTGTGCAATCTATCAATCGGTAATCGCCGGCGCTCCTGCGATCAGTCTCCCACCGACAGAGGCTGCTCGCACTGTCGTTTCCGGCAGGCAGAAACAGTGATTAAGCAAGAAGCCGCCCAACAGTCTCGTCCTCAAACCAGGCGTTTGCAGCTCGATCATACGCGTCTAGCCGTTATCAAGATCTCCACAGCTGATTGTCTGTCTTCAACGTCAGGCTCGTTGGCTTGAGCATGGAAACCAGAAAGGCCGAACAGAGGTTTGGCAGGTGAGACCGCGGGCTGTATTGTACTTCTTCGCGAGCGCGCTGCGAATTGAAGGCGAGAGGCAGTGGGAACTTAAGCCAGTGTCGACACCGCGCAAATCGGCCGTATGGACGTGCATAGCATTTGCGCAAGTTCCCGTACGTCCCGAGTACGTGGGACCTTGGGACCCACTTCTCCCGGTCCTGCGCATTTCAACACTTCGGTTTGCGATGATTGTTGTGAGGCTGATTAGAGAGGAGGTCGCGTGGATCGCTCGGAAGGTGGGTCACTCTGGCTTGTGCTGGGCAATGCAAACACAGTTCTCCGTGCGCAAGAACATCCAGAAAGCGGCGGTCAGCGACGTGGAAGCCATGATCGGCTCCATGCATGGCTCGTTTGATCCTGCATCAACACTGGCCGTTTGGATGTCATTCTGGAGCTGAGGCGTGTGCCCGCGGTGAATCGCCCTTTCGCGATCTCTCATTCTGCTTCACCTCCGTGCCCGTCCACTCCAACGTTCTCATCTCCCTACTCTACCAAACATCAGCATGGGTACGAACAACATCTCCAACGCCACCCACCAAAGCGACGAGGCCCACTCCACCGCCGACCTCCTCGGGGAACTCCAAGCCCTAGATCATGCTATCACTCAGCTCCGCGTAGGCCAATCGCAGCTCGAATCGGCCTGCCAAGACCTGATCGATCTCGTCAACGCTTCTCGCGAGCAGATCGATGTCCTCAGCAGTGCTTGTGTCCGGTTGCGTGGGTACTCCAAGCACTTTCTTTTGAGGTGCCAGTGGCTGATCTCGGCATTCGCAGGCGAGGCGTACTTCTCGGAGCAAGGCGTGATACGTGATGCTGTTTCGAATGCGGGGACGAAGGGGAAGTCAGATGGCAGGCTGAGATGATGTGGGGGTTTCGCGGCACAGTTCTGGCTGGTGGGAGGTCGTTGAGAGAGCGGGAGCGGATGGCCTTTCAGACAAGAGATCTCAGTCCTGGACACATCAGTGCGATACGAAAGAAGAGAGCTGGAAGGGTCAGTGGATCAGCGAAATGCAAATGGAAGATTTGCCAAAGCAAGTGATGGACGCGCATCTGCGAAGGCAGTGGAGGCCTGAGCATGTAAAGGCTGGCGCGCTCTCGGCAACATGTGCCTCTGAATCGGATTTTACGTTCCACAAATGCAGTACAACAATCTAGGTTGCTCGCCAGCAGCATTAATGCTGCTACGTCGTGTTCCTGGATAAGCCGAGTGAGCATCTTTCAGTTATACGGAGAGTAGAGGTCACATACGTTCTTCCCATCTGCTTGTCTCGATCCAGCCACTGACTCCGCTGCAAGATGGTCGAGAAGATGTCCTCTCCAACTACGTCCTTCAACGATTCCAACCACATGCCCACTTCCAATATCTCGTGCTCATTCTGATCCGATATGCATCTTGCCAAGTATATGTGCTGCAAATGTGAATATGCCTTCGTGAGCTGTTCGAGCAGAATTTCTGAACGCTGCACGAGGTCTTCGGTGCTGCTCGCGAGCAGGCGGATCTGCGACTGGTATTGGCGATTTCGGCCCTCGGCGATGTCCAGTCGCTGCTGCAGGAATTGTATCTGCGCACGGTCGGGATTCTCGCAGGCGCTCATGGTGCCTCGGTGGCTCCTGCACGTCTTGAAGGCGCTCTTCTCGCTGATGGACGTCGAGCGGTATAGGGCGGCGTGGGATGATGCAAAGGACGAAGCTCAAGCTTTCTGATCCATGTCGCTGAGTGACTAATCGGGTCCTCGAGGAGCGCTTGCCAAGTTTGCCCAGTTCGCGATAAACAGTGATACTGTCCATACGGCCACGTTTCGCGCGCATTGCTGGACACGTTCAGAATGGAGCGCGCCCTGTCTGCGAGGTGGGCATCGTCATCTGGGAACCCGCAATAGCCGGATGCAGCATCCTAGGAAGCTGCCGCTTTCCTGGCAAGATGACCGCAGCGGACTATATCGCCGACTCTGATGCTGTGTATCCCCATTACTTGTGCGCAGCACCTTTCTTCTTCGCGGCCTTGCTCCTGCGCCTTGCCTTGTTCCTACGTGCTTTCTTCTCGTCGACACCGTCCTTCTTCATTCCGAACGTCTCTTCGCCCAGCCCGGCCAGACCTTTCGCTATGGCAGCACGGTGAGCGATCAATTGCTGCCGGCCGCTGAGTATAGGGATGAGTGGCTTGTACCACTTCCGGTCCTTCCTGGGCAACTCCGACAGTATGCGCTGGCGCTTGTCGTCCAGACGGGCCTTGCGCTCGGCGGTGACATTGCGCAGGCGCTTTTCGAGCACTTTGAGGTTCTCGGCGGTCAGCTCGGTAGGCATAATGGTGCTCGTCGCAACGACAGAAGTAGGAAGGCTGGTGTCAGGGCAGAAAGTGACGTGCAGTCCTCGGTGGTTTTCTGATCACCGAGGCTCAGAAAAGGAGCCGAAGTATATCCGAAGCAGAAGGCCGCAGTTAGGGCTTCGGCAGGCGCATCCGAGAAGATCCACAGCTCTCTTCCAAGCTTGCCTGCAATGAGAACAACAACGACATCTTCGAGCACACTGCGATGAACATCGTACTCCTTTGCACCGATCTGGGATACATACAGGACATGGCTCTTCCATGGATTTGTGGTCAAACTATGGACTTGCAAGGCCAGGTGCATCCTGCTCCGCCCTCGCTCACTTCCGCACACAGCAGTAATGAGCCGTCACGCATCAAGGACATGTTATCATAAAGCGCATCCCGACACGTTCCAGCTGTCCTTACTCACGATTTTCACCTTCTCCGGCTTCATCCTAAAGCACAAGTGTGAGCGAATCCACTCTAAAACGAGCGCAGCATCGACTCACCTCAAGTCCATATCCCTCTTTCTCCAGCTCCTGGATCCTCTCCCGGATATGCTGGAACGTGGGCGACTGCATCACCCGAAGCACCCAGGCGCTTATCTTGTCAAATTCATACGGACGAGCTCCCATTGACTCCAAGCGGACATTGTTTAGATGCACGAAGGCGCATGCGATCTGTTCGCGAAGCTCCTCTCGTTCGGTATGCGGGCGCTGCTTTCGTTGCTTTTCATCTCCTCGAGCTGATCCTGAAGCTCTTCTATGCGGATCTCGGCGTGCTGGAGCTCCAGCTGGAGGCGGAGAGCCTTGGTCTCGGGATTCTCGACGGCTGTGGACATGGCGAGGCTGTAGCGGATGTTGTCACTCCTGACAGTTGAATTCACAAAGGATGCTACGCGCGAAATTCAGCAGAGCTGTATTGCGGACTGCGAGTTTGGAGCAGCTATTCTCAGGGATTTTAAGGCTCCCAGACCGAACCTTGTGCTGGAATGCTGGAACACGAGCCTCGTACAGAGGAACACATGTTTGTTCGACACGCTGCATCTTTCCGTTGCATTCAAGAGATACCTGCTGCAGATTTGCTCGACTTCAACGCAGGATCTGCTCGGACTCTGGCCAAAAGCCACGGACTTGCCCAGGCTCCCTGAGTATTGATTTCAACCATCCCCCCAATCGTCGGCCAGCTCGCGCGATTTGTCTCTCCACAACCGGCGCATTCTGGGCATAATATTCGCCTCCAAGGTCCAATTCCTTGATCTTTGCAAGCCCAGGAGCAAGAGCGGCGTCACACACCAGCTTGTTTGCCTCCTTTGCCCACTGCACGATGCACTGTTCCGCGTGCATGAGGCCTTCGCAATCATGCTGATCCTCGTCCACCGACTGACAATCTCTCTCGAACAACTCCAACGCCCACTGAAGCGCCGCTGCCTTCTCAGCGCCTGGGTCTCTCAGCTTCCGCGGAATCTCGATGTCCCATACGGCATGCAAATTCGTCGGCTCTCTGTCGAACACCACTGCGATGTCGTTTCCACCTCGAGCGAGACCTTCCAAATGCAATGGCTGATGCACATCACCTACCCAGTGGATGATGAACCTCAAGGCTTCCGTGGTCGCTGCAGCGCTGCTGTGGGAATCCGCTGCGATGGCAGTGTGGTTCACGAATGCGGTCAGAATGTCTGAAGATCCAGTTTTATGGTATCGTGGAATGACAAGACCGCAAGTGCTTGGAGGATCATCGCGAACATTCAGGTAGTGCCAAGAGGAAGAATACGCATATTCTGGATCTTTGCTGATCTCGTCTGCCCAGACTGCTGCGTCTGAGATGTCGCTCACATTGGTGAGTTCAGCGAGTAGGTCGAGCTCCGCAAGGCTGAGATACTGCGACGCCAGGTATGCGACCGTGCGATGGCCTAGACTGCCCCAGCACGCGCATAGAGCTGGCCATACCAGGAACGGCAGAGTTGATGTGAGTAAGTGCCTCATTGGGATTGGGAAGCGAAGGCGTGAAGGTTCAAGCTCAAGTTGCGAATGGAAAGCTGGTTTTGAACCCTGCATGTCTCGGCAGGCCACTGGCTTGGCACTTTCCATGCGTCGCCTGACGTTCCTGCATGGCGGTCACACTGGCTGGCCGGCCGCACAACCCAAAGCAGATGGCGTCTTGGTCGCATGGATGCATCCGAAATCGTTGACCTTCGCTCGCATGACAGCCAATTGCAGGATGGGCAGACGCAAGATGATGCGGTGTGGACTGCCTCCAATTGGAACATGTCCCAAAGAGATGTTCATTCTTGCATGCTCGACATCTGTTATGGGATATGGGATCAGTGCGAGTCTGTCAACGGCAACACGATCAAAGGAAGTAACCTTTGTCCAACTATTGCAGATTCATGCTGTGCCTGAGCACGGTTCAGAAGCAAGCGGCGGCCTCGTCCCAATGTCTGTGCATATGATGTCGAGTGGCTTGGTTGCCTGATGTCTTTTGACGCCCCAGTGCCACGGAGCTGACCACCATTTGCACGTTGACGACTGGCCTTAAGTCAGGAAATTCCGCCAGCGCGGACTTTGCTCTCATCCACAGCATACCAGCACGGCATTCACAGACTGTATCGTTTCGAACGTAGCACCCATCACATCTCAGCCGCCTGCGACGATGTCGGAGCCTGATTCGCCTTTGTCGAAACTACGCTCATGTCACCTGGCCATTATCTGTGGGAAGAAGGAAGAGGTGGCCATCATCGCGAGAAAGCTCAGGACAACGGAAACCATCAGTGGTCTGGATGTTGCCGGCGTAGCAGACGGCCATACGTTCCGGATTGGATCCTTACGGTTCTCTACTCCCGATGGCGCACCATTCAAGATTCTCCGCTTCTTCGTCACGAGTAGCCTCAAGCAAGGTTTGGTACCATTCGCCATTGCTGCCGGTGCGCTTCTGTCCGTTCTTCGACCTCGCTTCGCCATCCACACGGGCGTCTGTGCGGGGAATGGAGCACGCAACATCAAGTGAGTGGGACAACGGAGCCTCTAGGTTATGAACTGTTGTTGACGAGCCAGGCTTGGAGATGTCATCGTGGGCGATAAGGCCCTCAGCATCGATCATGGAAAGTGGGCTGTCCGCGAAGACGGCAAGATCAGGTTCGAGCCAGACTATGAGATGCAAGATGGCGAAGTCCCTGGTCTAGTCGATTTCGCCGATCTCTGCTCGACGGTTCCGGACAGTTACAATCGTGTCTACTACGGCGCTTTTATCTCCGGCTTCGCTGTTCGCCAGGACGCTCCGGCAATCTTCAAGAGGATCGAGACAAACGTAGGTATCTCCAAACGCCTCAGATGGCACTTGCAACGTTACTGATTTTCTTAGGTAATGCGAAAGGTTTTGGCATTGGACATGGAGGCCAGCGCTTTTCTCAAGCTATGTGAGCACAGCAAGCATACCAATGTGAGGCTGCTCGGTGTGATCAAAGGGGTCTCAGACCACGGCGATGCACGCAAAAACAAGAGCGATAATGTGCATGGGGACAAGGTCGACTATGATCAAGTCTTGGAAAACACCGGCACCGTGCTGCTCGAGTGGATGAAATACGCATTCAAGACGACGAGCTTCAAAATCGACGAAGGTGTGTTCATTTCCATCTAATTAACTCTCGTCCTACAACCCAGAGCTTGACTGATCCTTGCAGCGGATGAACTGGGCGCCCGCCTTGCGCACGACTACTACAACAACTATGTGCGGCATATTGTCGATGCCGTCGCGAGGGGTATTCCCGGCCGAGACAGCGCTTTGACATTCAAAGTCGTCATGCCACCAGGAAACATGGTCAAGCATTTCGTGGAGCAGTCTCAGATTGAGGCAATGAAGACCGCACTTGGACTGCAGCTCATTACGGTCGGCTCGGTAAGCTTTTTTGCCCTTTACAGACGACTTCGGTGGATCAACTAACCCACCCAACAGGGTACCTACACTCGCACCGTCCTCGCGAATGAATGCTTTCTCGTCGACTTCCCCCGGAGTCTCAACGGCCTATACCGCATCGAGGAGCCCCAATATCAAGCAGGAATCTTCATTCGACAGCTTCAAGAGCAGCCGAGTTTCTTTCGAGGCCCGGATGGACATACTGCTCCGGCTGAGGTGCTGACTTGGGAGCAGTTTTGGGAGCTTCGTCCTCTTGCTCCTTTAGACACTGCCATCACGCCGCCGACTGAGGACGAGGAGGATGAGCTTGTTTACTCCCCCATGGAGTGATTAGCACTGGACCTCGCTGGCTTGATTCTTGTCCTGGGGCGTGCTTCCATAGACGTCGAGACCCGATTTGTATCTCGGTCCAGTACAAATGGTTGCCGTTCGAAATGTCGATGCTGCTTCTGAGCAGATCCTCTAACGTTCCCGACCAAAACAGCAAAGCTCAAGGTCTTAACCCGAATTCAGGACATAGCCTCGCCAACTGCGCTCTATCTGCCCAGATACTGATTGGCGAACCCACTGTGATATGCCGCGCTTCTTTCTCATCGTCATCTTCTCCTCCCATGCATATTCGCAATCGCCCGCTAGTGTGCGTTCCGCAAAATACTGGTTCGTTTTCTTCAGCGTCGACGACTGTGAATCTTCCATAGTCTCTCTTTTTGAGCAGCCAGTCCACTTTATCGAGTCCAGGGATAGATATCCCATTACACTTCGCGGACGGGATGTGCAGAACGCATTCGATGAGCATTGGCCGAGGTTGCGGTTGGCCTAGCTGTCGTTTCCAGGGTATTCTGACACTACCAATACCGAGCACCGTAACGGACTCAGAACTATCTTCTTCTCCTGGTCTGGCTGTGACATGCCTATCCAAAGCGTGGTATTCGCGAAAAGAAGCATGGTCTCAAACATATGGAACATTGCCGCTGTGTAACAACCAGTCGTTGCAGCGCGGTCCCTTCAAAGAATCCAGCTCTAACGCCTTTTGCTTCCACTCGAGAATTTCGGTAACGTGATATTTATCGAGCCGGTGCCTGGGCTCTCTCGAATCATCCTCTTGGTTTTCTTGACGGCGTTCCTTAGCTTCTCGTTTCCGCTTCTTCATTTCTTGGCAGAAATCGCCGTAGCGCCAGTCATCGTCGCTGTCTGTGGTCTCTATGATCCCAGTAAAGGCGCACTCAGATGATGATGCCAGAACTTTGTTGCAGGATGGTTGTTTCCAATGGAATGATGAAGCGCCGACGAACATGATTGCAGAGGCGTCGAACAGCTCCAGCAAAGAATGGGGGTTGTCTCTTGTGGTCTAAGTATTGATGGCAGGTTAAGGATTATGATATATTCACAATCAGTGATAGAAGATATAGCATTGACTTGGTCCATAGGGGCGCAGAATCTTACTTATAGACTGAGATGTCTCAGATTTTGTGCTTCCCAGCCACCATCAAATTTCCTGTTCGACGCCTGCTAGCCACCTTTCACTCTCGACATAAGACCAAGATAAGGTCGCGCTTCGGATTACAAGGGCGCTTAGGATCATGTGCGCTGCAGATAACAGATTCTGCTTAGTTTACTCAATGTCAGTTTGATAGCCAATGCGTTCCTGGCGAACGGTCCTCGGTGGAGCTGGGCGAACTGCGGACAGAAGATAAGACCTGCAGCTTTCAGACTGGAGCTTTCGGAGACGGCATTGAGGATCGCATCGTGAGCATAGAGAGAAGTTTCGTTGTCGAGAAGCGATTCATGTGATCGACTTTGGTCTTGGAACCATTCCCACCTTGGAAGGAGCGGACGTCCAATCACATGCAGCGGCTCATCCCGCCTGCGAACAAGGGTCCCCGCATGGCCAGAGCTTGAGTTCAGGCGCCGACCGCGACTGGAAGCTGCAGCTCGCGAAACTGTTTGCCGTCATCAAACACCACCATCTTCAACACATTCTCCCCAACACCGCGCGCCATCGCAAGCCATACAGACAAGATCAAGATGGCGCGCAAACTCACCACCGGTACGGCTATGCAATTGGCAACAGCGCATACAGCATAGGCTGACAGCAAGCAGGCAACCTCCCCCCGCCGACCTTCGACCTCGACACATACGCCAACAACTATGAAGGTGAGCAGCGGTTTGTGATGCTGTTAAAGAATTCTGCTAATGAGCGATAGGCGCTCTCCTCCCATACCGACTCGCACACATCGCCATCCACTGCCCCACGCTCACCCGACAAGCCCTCACACTCGCCATCAACTACGCGAAGAAGGGCAAGGATGTCCAACTCTACAATCGCCTGACCGAACTCGCACTTAATCTCGGACTGCAAGATTTGGGAAAGACTGACACCGATTGGGCGGTGCGGAAAGATGAGGAGAATCGGAGAGAGCAGGCGCGGCTGGAGGGTGAGCTGCGGGGGTACAAGAACAACCTGATCCGCGAGAGCATACGCATGGGACAAGAGGATCTGGCAACACACCTGCTCGTCACTGGCGGACCGATTCCCGACCCGAGTAATGCTCAGTCGTTGAACACGGCCGGCTACAACGCGGCATATCAGCAGTACGGCAAGATGCGCGACTACTGCACCACGCCCACCCACATTGCGAGCATGACCCTGCGCCTTGCGTACACCGCCGTGCTTCAAGCAGTCCACACGCAGCTCAACGGAGGATCAGCAAACATGCACTACAGCAGCGGCGTGTTGGTAAACGCCCAGCGACTGCGGTCGGCTGGTGTCAAGGAGGAAGAACAGGTCAAGCTGTCACCCATTGCTAACGTCATGAACGGTATCGGTCAGCTGGGCCTGGGAGACTACCGTCAGGCAGCATCGGCCTTCCTCCAAACGCAGTTCGAATACCATAACCTCGGTCCCGTGCATGGCTCCGACTTTGAGCGAACCGTCGCGAACGCAAACGATGTGGCCATCTACGGTGGACTGTGTGCGTTGGCCACCATGAGCAGGGAAGAGCTGGTGGACAACGTGCTAGGTGGGCCTTTCCGTGCCTTTCTCGAACTGGAGCCGCACATGCGCAAGGCTATCAGCCTGTACACTACCGCCAAGTACCAGTCCTGCATCGACACTTTACGGAGATACCACAGCGACTGGAGCCTCGATATCTTCCTCGGCTCGACCAGTGCCGCCTACTTAAGCACGCATGTCGACCGTCTCTTCGCCAAGATCCGCGAACGCAGCATCACAGCCTACTTCTCGTCCTTCTCCGAAGTCAGCCTCGCCTCACTCGCATCCACCTTCCCGCCCGTGTCAAGCGCACCCGTTGCGATGGAACGGGAGGTCCTTGACATGATCCAGAGTGGATTGCTAGATGCTCGGCTGGACGTGGTGAATGGCGTCTTGATTGCGCCGAAGAAAGAGCTGAGGTCCGCGACACACCAGGATGCGAAGAAGGCTGCGGAGGAGGTGGAGCGGACATTGCTGCTGCGACTGCACAAGGTGAACATGACGCTGGCTGGGCTCGAAGTGCCGAAGGTGAAGGGCCAGTGGGATACCATTCGCGGGAATGGCTTCTAAGAGATGACGAAGAAGAATCCACGCAGAAGGGGGCCGTACAGGCAAGACAGCGATTGCTTTGCTGCATAGCGCGGTGCGTAGAGGCGTTTAAATGAGGTCTACTTACGACTCTTAGCCACCTTCACGGCGCTGACGAGTCGATGTCGATATGCAATCACGAAATCAAGACGCATGATACTTTCAGCTCCATATTTTCCACAAGCTCCGATCTTGGCTTCTTCTGGCATCGTTCCGTGACGGTCTAGTTGGTGGTCGCCTCTACTCATCGCATGACACGCCATCGTCGCTTCACTGCTTCGAGTTCGCATCTGTCCCAAGTACAGATCGCCGCTCTGCAGGAAAGTCCTGCTTATTGGCCGTGTACTGAGGACTCTAGTCTTCTTCCCATATGAACAGCGCAAGGGCGGATATTCTGCCATCCGCACTTGTGGCAAGACGAGAATGCTGCATCATGTAGCCGTGTCCTCGCATACTGATGAGATGATGCATGTTTTACTTCTCTCATGCCGACTGCGGAAGTTGATAGCGACTAACATTGTATGCTAGGATGATGTTTCTCGTACGACCTGGACTGGCATCGAGACGACTGTGACCAACGTCTCGCATCTCTGTGATGTCCTTGAGTCGTAGCAACTCAATTGCTCTCGTGAGTGTTGATGTTGAGCCTTGGAGGGAGGTCTACGAGCAAGCCGGCGGCGGTACATACTTCGAGCGTAGGTACAAATAAGTTTATGTGCTCTCCGATATTATGAATAGCGAGCACGTGACCTCATTTTTGGGATGTGCCTGGCAGAGGACTACATCATACCGCGAAGGCAGAGAGTCTACTTCAAGAACTCATTTAAGAAATATTCCGTGCTGCATGAAACGGTGTAGAAATCCAACTTTCTCTACAGTCCGACTATTCTACGCTGATCGATACGCATATAGTTCGATATACTCCCATCTGTCACAGAGGACCGCATTTTGGACGTAGTCTGTGATCGAACAACTAATGCGCAATGGGCACATACCGTTCCAAAGTCGTTGCGCGACTTCCTTCCTAACAAGGCCACTCGAAGCCGCATTCGCCACCTGAACCGCAGGCACTTAGAGAACTCTGTGGATTTTTCCGAAGACAACTGTAGGAGACGGCTTGTCGCAACACTCTGCTTCAGGCAATGCCTTCCGTGTGAAGCTCATGTGTATGGTGCGCGAAGCTGGTACCTTCGTGGTAAGCGCCAAGCCAAGACTCTCACAGGCTGCGACTCCTCACGTACCCATTGGAAACCGATCATGTGCCCATCGCACTCCTCCAACGTGCAATGGGAATGAGGAAGATCCCCGATAGCCCACGCGTATACAAGTGTGGCCGCACGCCCCCATTGTCCTCTTTCCTTGTTCTCTCTCTCTTTCCACCTCTCTGTCCTTATCAGATCCAACACTTAGGCTTCTGTCACGCCTCCAGCCATCAATCAACCCTCATCCTCAACCCAGTAAGCAGACCCTCCTCCCCAAACCTCTACTCCCCCTCTAACACCCCCATCAGCTTCCACTCCAACCTCCCACCTCCACCAACCACAACCATGAAATTCCTCACCCCCTTCCTCCTCCTCGCCACCCTAGCCGCAGCCCTCCCAACCACCAGCCACTCGTCTCGCGACGTCAACGGAAAAGGCGACGGAGACAAAGGCGAAGGCAAGAAAACAGGTTACAGTGGGTTCGGAAATTTCCTGGGCTGTCATATCATTGGGAAGAATTGCCCGGATGATGGTCAGGAAAATTGTGAGAAATGGAGTGAATGGTTGCAGGCCTGCCTGGATGACATATGAGGGAGTGGAGAGAGGGTCGATCGTATCAGGTACGATGGGGGTGGGTCGACTGATGATGGGGACTGTTGGCTCGTGATTGTCTTTGTGGGAGTGGTTCGCTATGGTCTTAGATGGCATGTGGTGCGTGTTTCTTTGGCGTATGGCGATAGAGAACGGAACAGGGTTGCTGCTGGTAGTGTCGACGGTGGTGAAGAGAAGGAAGCAAACAAGTAAGGCGTATGGAGAAGTCTCCTGCATTGTAGCTCGCGTCCGTGAGGAAGATCGAATCAAGTTGCATTAATTGGATTCCAACTTTCCATTTCCTGCATAGTGCTCGTGTATCCATTTGCCGCTAATGTGCCGCAAGCTACCTTCGTTCGGCCCTAGGAGTTATGCTCGTCATCGTAGCTACGCCGTGCTTAGCATGGCTGAGTGATGTCCAGTTTCACCTCCTGTTGTCAGTCACGTCTGCGTCGCCTGCGAAGCTCAAAGCCGCGCCTGTCCCTTGCCGCTGTCGAATGACACCTGGTAGCAGTATTCTCACACCTGCGCAAGCGAACGGCGTGCAGTGAACCGTTGCCATTCGCATGCTGCAAGCTTTTGCGACCCAATTTGGAAAGGTATCGCAGGTGGGTTGGAACGCAATCGCTTCGTACATGATGTTCAGGGTAAGAGAAGCACGTCAGGTGGTGCGGTAAAGATGGCATGCTATGCTGTCGATATACATATGCAGTCTCGTGCGTAGTCGTGAGTCTCGTCGCATGCTGTTTCGCTGTCTCGCTGTCTCAATATCCAACCCAAAACAAGCCAAGTAGCATTAAAACAATGCTTCCTGCGCGTGTCCTTTTCCTTCTCCCTGGCCAAAAATGGCGGCTTTAATTCTCAACTCGCCCCTACAACTCCGCATATCCTACAGCTGTGGTACATCCCAGAGGGTAGATCGGTACATTTTGATCTGAGTCGTAGGAGGTAGTGCTCGTACACCAACTCCCGGTGCAATGGGTACTGCTGACAGTGAGACCAGCTCCAGGTGCTTTGCCGTACCGCGCGATGCTTCGATGGCACCAATGAATAGCGCGACTCTTCCCATGAGCTTCAGGCGAGTAGGAAAGGTGCTCTGCTGCGAGTGTGCCCGAAGGCAAAGGCCTCAGGCAGCACTAATCTGGCCTCGCGAAGCCGTCGTCCATGGGCGGACAGGGGTCTTGCAGCAAGGAACTGCTGGGAGTGGCCTTGGATGGTCGTGTACGCGGCTCTTTTGCGCCATCAAGATGCGACTTGCCGTCTGACCGAGCTGTTCGCGAATGTCGTTCATTCTTCTTGCAGTGTTTAATCCTCACTCGTCCAGCTCGAGTAGCTTCCGCAGAACCCTGATCTCGGTATGATTTCGGAAGTGCTTCATACGATGGCACCACACGGCTTGCCCGTCCTCGAACATGAATTCACCGCCAATCTGGAATGGATTCCCACCGCGGACGATATCTCTCTTCCTGATGCCATCCGGATCTTTCAAACTCTGCTTGATCGTCTTGACTTGCCCGTTCGCCCAGGCCGCAGTACTGATCTCCGCCATGTACTCGGGACGCTTGCTTCCGATATTGAGACTGATTGTCATGCCGAGCTTCTTGAACAGCGTGCGCGACGGATCCGCAAACATCGGGAAAGGGCAGTTCGTGAATGCCTTGTAGTGCGGGATCAGATCGGGCTGGCCGCAGCCAATGATGATGATCGAGGTCGGAATGGGTATTTGGAAGTACTCGCGCATCGTAATCCCATCTGTGAGTGCTTGCAGGTAGGCCTGGCAGGCCCCGCAGTAGAAGTGCCGGACGAAAATGATCAGCTGGCGTTGATGCGTCGCTGACGCTGGGTCGTACAAGGAGCCGAAGGTCCTCGCATTCCCTTCCGCATCGTATAGAGGGATGCCTTCGACGGCTGCGAGTGTTGCTCGATCTGGACATTCATCGCTGACCGTGGCGCCCAAATCCTCGTCGGTGTGGAATCTGGCGAACCAATCGTCCGGGTTTTCAGAGCTTAGAGGGGAGGTGGGAGAGAAGGTGTCGTCTTTCGGACCGTGGAGCCGATGGTCGTCCGAACTGCCCATTGATGTCGGTGACGTGTCCATGGTGAGATGCGATAAGACAGAATCGGCCTGGGTGTGTTTCGAGGACTGTGTCTGCCTGCTGAAGAGCGTGTTGTAGGAGAGAGGAGTCGTGGGTGAGGTGGTCGGCGAGTTGACTGTACTCCTGACGGGTGGCTCATAGGGCCGCTCGAATCGGCTCGCGCCCACGGGCGAGACATCTCGTTTAGGAGGCGGCGCATCCATCGTATGCCAGAAACAGGAGGTCCAAGAGTGTCGCAGGCAGACTAGGCGGGGGTGTAGGTGGGATGTGCGAGGGAAGAGCGTGACAGGAAGATGGAGGTGCGACGAACGGAGGTGGTTCTTGAGAGAAGAGAGGTCCAACTTACGTGACCAAGTCGTACGCTGTGCTGCCAACAGAATTTCACGCGCATGGCTGCTGCGCCGTTCAGCACATGCGCATGCGCATAGGCGGTCCGGAAGCTTTGGGTGACGGCAAAGGTAGTTGTAAGAGAGGCTCGTGCAGTGGACGTCTGTGGGTGGGTGCGGTGATGGTAGGTTTGTGTTTGGTGCAACGTCCAAGCAAGTCCAAGCCCACCGCGATCCAGAGCACTCCACCACCCCGAAAACACTTCGCTGGTCGCCCTCACCATGCGAGCGGTGGCGGCAGCTACGACCAGCATCATCCCCCGGCAGCGGCATGTCCATTGCATGACGAACGGGCAAGTACTCCTCGTACCTGCTTTGGCTGCACGGTGTTTGGTGTGCATGTGCAGATGGTGAGACGACACACGGCCGCTGCTTCCTCTTGCGGGAGGTCGAAGAACAGCGAGTGAGGTCAGTCCAACAAGGGTGCTTCAAGGGTGAACACGCGAAGACGAAGATCGACGGCACAGACGGCTCCGCTCGCGCCGCCGAAGACAGGGATCCGGCAAGGATGTCACTACCGAGATCGCTTGCCTCCCGCCCTTCCGTCTACAGCCCACCACACAGAACGACTTCTCCTGAACAAACGCGACTCGCCCAGCGGAGCACGAAGAAAAAGACCAGCGCACTGCAGCTACCTGACAGCGGAACAGCGGCCGACACCGATGCCACCGCCGCCGCCGCTCAGCTTGAACACACTTCTCCCACCGCGACGCGTACCATTGCAACGGTTCTGCAAGGCTCCGCGGCGGCAACAACGCTGAACGCTCTTGCAGGGTATGACAATACAGATCGGCACCGCTGAACAGACGACGCGCTGCATCAACACCGAGTCACGCGCGAAATTGCACTTATACGTGTGATATGCCAGTGTGGAACAGTCATCACGGACTTACGACAAACTCACCTCGCCTCACTTCATTAGAAGGACTGTCAAAGCTGTCGACAGAACGCTGTCTTGACTCTTGACAAATCTTCGCACAAGTCACTCGAGAGCCCGGCACAAACGGTACATGTACCTGCACAGACCTGGCATGAACCCGGCATCATTTCTCTGCGACGCGATGAAGACGCAACTGTTCCGATCTCCTCGATCGGATAGTGGTTCAAGGCTGTACATGTCATTACCAGTTCCTATATACTAATCTTCTCATGAGTCGTAAGTCACAGTCTAATTCGACCTCATCTCAACCGGAACCCCGGCCTTGGCTTCCGATATGATCATTCTACCTGCCGAACCACCACTTCGATTTCTTCTTGGGCGCCTTCTCCCTCTTGCGCAGACCAGAGTCGATTCCTGTGAGAAGAGGTCCATTTCCAGAAACCCATGCCCTCCAGGTGTTGCAACCGGGCTGGATGGATTTCGTGGCAGCGCTGAGCTTTGCCCGCGTAACATTCTTCTTCTCCACGACATTGAGGACCAGGCCCATGGAGCTGTGCCAGGCGAAGTGGCAATGCAGTGGCCAGACTGTCAAGACTGTCAGCAAGAACCACAAGTGCTCAATATGCAGACACTCACCTCCTGGATTGTCAACGTCCCACTGTACCACGAGAAAGCTCGGCATCGCGGCTGACCCTGGTGGCATGAGCTGCACGTCACGACGTTGCGGATTTGAGGGCCGGACGATGCTGCCATCCCATTTGCCCATGCCTACAGCGAGAACTTGCATGTTGTGTCCTGGGAATGTCAGCACAATCACTTCATCGAAGGATCTCACTAACCATGATAATGCATCGGATGAGGTGCTTCGTTGTAGTTGTAGAAGATGGCTCTGGCGACCCTGGCATCATCACCCAGATCCCAGACATTGCGGTTCACACTCAGACCATCGTACAGCGTCGAGTTGTACACCTTCATGAGCAGGGGCGTGCCAAAATTGGCTCGGAAGGTATAGTTGCCGATGGTAAAGACGATGTTCGTCCCATTATTCTTGGTGTTGATCTCCCAGGTCTTCACAACATCTGGGGTCTTGGCAGCAAGAGGGTATGTCGGCTCGGTATTGGCCAGAGGATCGTTGCCGCAGCTTCTGGTATCCGTACTGTTCCCTGGACCCTGGTTTGCTGGAGCGGATGGGTACGTCGTGGTGTCTGCACCTTGGTAGTAGATCACGGCTCGTGCTTCAGTCAAGACTCCGTCATTCAGGGAACAGCCGGCGATATTGGACCGCATCCAGTACTTCTCGCCTTTCTTGCCGGAGCCAAACACGATGACATCCGCTCGCTGGCCAACAGCGAGAGCGATCATGCTGGTGTTGTACGGCTTGATTGGCATATAGTCATTCTCAATGACTTGCATGACATGTCTGTCGATGCTGAACTTCTGGACTGCAGCAGCCCCGATGTTCATCAAACGGAGACGATGGTTCTTGCCCGAGGTGAAGTTGAACTTTGCATAGGCGGCCGTCTCGCAGGGCAGGGTGGTCTTCGAACACGGGTATCGCATCTTCCCATCGATCAAGTTGCTGGCTGCCAGAGGCTCAACGGGCCCTCCCTGCTTCAATGGGCGGAAGATCTGTTGGATAGCACTCCAGTAATCCTGACGGTACCACTCCTGGAGCATGACTGGGCCAACATCAACGTCCCAACCCGAGTTGGCGGGACCATACACAACCATCGGACCGACAGCGCCGCCAGCGTACTGGGCTGAATAGTGCGTGTGGTACCTATCTCAGTAAGCACTAACATCGCAAACAAGCACGCTTCGGCGCACTCACCAACTACTTCCATACAACTCCGCCTTCATCGAATACGTAAACGTCTGCCCCGGCGCAATCGGACACTGCTGCACACCGGGCACACCATCCATGGCACAATTGTTCGTCTGCAAGAAGCCATGCCAGTGCATCGCCGTTCCCTCATCCTTCAAATTGTTCGTCACGGCCACATTGATCGTATCGCCATAATTCGCCTCGATCAGCGGACCGGGAAACTGGCCATTGATACACACGGCGTTCTTTGTCACGACACCATCGGGCTTGATGTCGCAATGATCCAGGACGAAATTGTAGTTGCGGACTTTGCTCGTGTTGGGAGCGGATTTGTACGGATTCGCGTTGCCCGTCGTGATACCACCCCATGGTTTCCCGGATCCGCTCCAGGATGCCCAGTTGGGGAGAGAGGATGCATTGATGGTTCCCCAGCGTGAGTAGCCAGATTGGCTGTATGGTGAGAGACGGCTGTCATCGCCGTAGCTGGACCATGACCAGCCCTTTGAGGAGCCGGAGCCGGTGGATGCGGTGTTGCCGTAGCTCCATTGACGTTCTTCGAGTTGGCGTTTGGTTTCGATGTGGAGATGTTCGTCGATGAGGGAGCGTTTAGAGCCGGCTTTGTTGGTTGAGGGGTTGAGCCAGTCGCCCCAGATGGAAGGGCGTTGGCGGTTGGGTGAGGCTACATTGGGAGTTGCGGAGGCGACGGTGAAGGTGGAGAAGAGGAGGATTGCCACTACATTGATTGAAAGCATGGTGGTTCAGTCATTGCGTGGATTTGAGCAAGATTCCACAAGACGTGGGTTGCTCGTCTACAAGACATACTGAAGCTGACTGCTATAGTTCCGAACTTCAAACACTCTACCCGATGTCAGCGGTTTGCCGAAGCACTCGACATTGGTCGATCGGATCTACCGAAGTGCCCAAACAGGAAGTACGGTATGGGCCATTGGCTTTCTTTGTTCATCCTGGACGAAAACGACCCCAGTCACTATGTTCCCTACCCGGTTTCTGGTACTTGTGTGAGGTCATACTCGAGAAGCTTTCACACAAGACTTCTGCCAAGACCCTGTTCGCGGATGGTCTTCAGACATCTTCGATCCATGATGCCAAGAGTTCACTGAGGCCGCTCGTGGCCGTCTACAGCGTGTCGACCTCTGCATGACTGGACGTGGGCTTTGTCTGGAGCGAATGCCTCTTGATAATGACGCTCTTCTTTATCTCTGGAGCACAAGGCACTTGTTCAGCGGACAATGAAACAGAGACCTCTGCGACCCCCACAGGTGACGAGGACTGGCGTCCACATACACTGCACGACACTCAATCAACAGTTGGACATCTCTTCCTGGTCACTGGCCCCTTCCGGCTGATTTAAGAGGGCAGAAAACTAGGTCCACTCCATTTGTGCCAAGATCGTGGGCAGTAGACAATGGGACTTTGCGTCTCTGTTACGCAGCCGATTCGACCCCCTCTCACAATGCATTGTCAGAGATGTTTTTGACAAGGAGCATTCGAAATGCTCTGGCCTCGACACTCTCACAGCGCATTGTAGGATGGGAGATGAGATGAACAACAAGCATTGAATGGATTTCAGCTGTGTTGTGTGTCGAGCACTCAGGACTTATGTGGTGATGCTCTCGGTTTCATTTTGACCTTCCTGCGCTCGCAAACTCACGCTCACATACCAACAGAGCACGCTTACACACTCGCGGAGACTCACCGTACCAACACACATTCAACTCCCTTCGACCAACCAACCGACCACCAACATCACATCCACCATGGAAGACATCACCTTCGGCATCGAGCTCGAGTTCCTCTGCGTCCACCCCAAATACTCCTTCACCCACGACCCTGACCTCCCCGTCCAACCCGACTACGAAGCCGATTTCGTCGGCGCAGGCCGAGCAGTCTTCCACTACCTTAACAAATCCGGCATTCCCACATCCGGGTGGGAAGAAGTCGACGAACCCCTACACGGCGATTTTCAGACTTGGAATATCGACTCGGACGTCCTCAACTTGAGCCCGGAGGAGGAGAAGTATCTCCCCGAAGGGCATCGTGTTGAGGCGATTGAGATCCAGAGCCGTGTTTTGTCCTTTCATAATCAGAATTGGCAGGCGGAGATTGCGAGTGTGCTGGGTGTGTTGAACCAGATGAAGAATGCTTTCGGGTGTGAGTTTCTCGTTAACAAGACTACAGGTTTCCACGTCCATTTGGGGAGGAACTATGCCAAGAACAGTGCGCAGTTCAATTTTGAGACCGTGAAGAAGATCATGCAGCTGTTCACGGCGTTTGAATCGAGGTTGGATGGGATTCATGCGGCTTCGAGAGTTACGGCTCCGGGGATGGATTTGGCGCCTTTCAACCAGAGGAATGCAGAGATGCATGACTCGACGCGATACCTGCCGCTCTCCTACTTCTTGGGCCACGCTCATAGCCAAGAGACAAACATCTTCCACTGGCTTGAGACGATCGAGAAGGCGCAGACCTTCCTTGACCTATTTAGCATCTTCTCCGTTCGCTACAACAACGATCCACTCGACGGCCACCGCAGCGTTCTCAACTTAGACAACCTAGTCGTCGGTCAAGATGGCAACTCTGATCCTATTCGCACGGTGGAGTTTCGTCAGCACGCCGGCACGTTGGACCATACGGAGATCGTGGCGTACGTCTCTATGCTTGTTTCGATCACGCAGTACTGCAACCTTGTTAACGACACTGAATTCCTACAGCTCCTGATCAAAGCCGCAGACAAGACCTTCACATTGGGCGACTTACTCGCTGAAGTCGGCTGCCACCCAGACGTCATCAAGCACTACCAGCAGAGCGATGACAACTTCATCGGTCGTCTCCCAGACGCCGGCGCACACTCCCGTCGCACACAGCACCAGCTTGAAGACCTCATCGACCAGAATGACGAAGACCAGACATCCAACTTAGAATCCGCCGCCAGCCGAATCGATCGCAAGTACGAATCCATGTACTACGGTCTTGACCCTACCGCTGGCTCCCTATCGCTGAGCTGGGACCAGTTGAAGTGGATTGGCGATGCGGCGTATACGGATGTCACGACTGTCGAGGAGTGTATTGGTGTTTCGACGGGAGGCGCGGTCTCGCGGGCTCGACAGATCGTGTTCGGGAAGTTGGGCAGGATGTATGCTAGCTTGGATAGCTCGTTGGGTCCGCGGC
This sequence comes from Pseudocercospora crystallina, assembly GCA_003666085.1. Classification (NCBI taxonomy): domain Eukaryota; kingdom Fungi; phylum Ascomycota; class Dothideomycetes; order Mycosphaerellales; family Mycosphaerellaceae; genus Pseudocercospora; species Pseudocercospora crystallina. The sequence goes on along the minus strand of QQNG01000015.1, from coordinate 21,804 downwards.
AGTCGGCGGTTCTGGATGAGGTGAGGGAGTGGGAGAGTTATGTGAGGGTTTAGAAAGGGTTGTGAGGAGTTTGGAATCGTGGGAGATTCGGTCATTGTTCTGGCCTTCGGCGTCAGAGAGCGACGATCCGCAGGTTTGACGGAGGTCTAGATCTTTCAGTCCTTTATATGACAGATAATGGAACCGATTTGAACCCGTTTTCAAAGCTTTTACCTCGTCTTCTAGACTCGTTTCTTCACCTTGCACTTTTCGCACAAGTTCAGCAGTGCGGCATTCGGACACCGTGTTCATCGCTTGCCGGCCTTAATGTTAGATTCGATGCCCGTGTATAGAGCAATGGATGAGGTGTCTAGAACGGAGGTAATCTTCGAGGTTTGCGTTAGAGGAGGGACGTGAAGTCAAAGTGGAGCGGTGGTTGAGGATGAAATGCCAAGCCATCGCGGAGACAGCTCCGCCGCCGCGTCTTCAAACATCCCCCACTTCAGCATCTCGCGTCAACACCGCGTCGTTCATCACAACAATCGCCATTGTGCTGCTGTGGATACATACTCGCACCAATGGAATCTGCAGAGGCCCCGACTGAGCCTCAGAAGCGCCCGGCTGAAGACGACGAGGTAGATGGCGGCAAGACGAAGAGAAGAAGGGTTGAAGATGCCGCTCTGTTCCTGCGCCAGAAGTCCGAGTTGTATGAGGCTCAGTCTTGTGATTGACCGATACTCCCCATCTAATGACTTGCAGCGGCTTATTCCTGGATTATGTCGTGTTCTTCGTCGGACCCACCAAGACTCGATTCACCGTCCATACCGGTCTTCTGATCGCACACTGCACCGCTCTCGCCGAGCAACTTCTCCCAAAATCCGTCGTAGTAGACCGCCGACCCGCCGCCGGCACTGAGATCGACTGGCCTGACCACGATGCGCGCACCTTTTGGATCTTCGTAGTGTGGCTTTACAATCAGCGCCTGATCCGTCCTCCATCCGACCTTCATGCAAGAGCAAGTGGAATAAAGGAGCGGCGTGCAAGCGATGAGGTCCGGATCGTAGATCAAGGGCTGAGAGATGGGACACTCCCCTGGCTAGACGAGGATCTGGTGGATCTCTATCTTTTTGGGAGAAGATATGGAATCAACAAACTCGCCAACAGTGCCGTGTCCACCTTAGCACATCAGAATGGACGCTTCACGCGGGCTGCATCTGCGTCTGCTGTTGCTAGTGCCTTTTCTGGCGTCACGGGAAAAGACTTGATTTGCGAGTACCTCGTCGACGAGGCACGCTATCGGATGCGAAGGCTCAAGGCAGCCATGCCTAAAGACACCTCTGCCTTCCATCCCGAATACACCAGCCAGGTCCGTCAACATGGCCCCGAGATCAGCTCGGACGAAATGCGGGAGCCTTGTCGTTATCATACACACGAAGGTACAAAGGACATGCGACAATGCCAAAAGGCCGATGGCAATGTTGCGCTTGTCGTCAACGACGAGGATGATTCAAAGACGCAATACTCCGCACTTCAGCACGTCGACATCATTCGAGTTGGTCCTGAAGCATTCCCACTTGTCGTTCACAGAGGCTACATCAATGCCCACTTCGACTACTTCCAAGGAGCCTTCGAAGGCATGTTTGCTGAGGGAAAGAGCAAGGAAGTGGTGCTCGAGGAGGAGAGCCCAGCATTGTTCGTGCAAGTGCTGCATTGGCTGTATGAGCGCCTCTGCATCCCTAAAGAAGACGACCGTCACGGCTTGCGCCTGCTTGAAATGGCATACGGCAAGCCTCAGGAGGCGTCACCGTTTCCGGTCAGAAGTGAGCGCGAAGCTACAGCGAGTGCTAACGATGACTCCCAATCGGAGGCCGGAGCAACGGAGTCACAAGCTACATCGTCAGGAGAAGATGAAAGTTCGGAAGATGACTACGAGTCGGAAGAAGACGCAGAGTCCGAAGGAGGCGAAGAGTCCGAAGAAGACGAGGGTACTGGACCAACACTTGAAGATCTCTATCAGGATGATCTGGTGGATCTGTACATTCTTGGTGACAGGCGGTGGTTCTCGCACGCTTCGAGACGCAGTGATGAACCAGATCATCGCATGGCGAAAAGCGGGAAATTCAAAATGGCCGCCTTTGACAAGTTCACTTGATCGGATCAACGAGGCCGCCTGGTGCTGGGGAAAAAGGCTCAAATCCATTGATGACATTGGGGAGTTGCCCTCCGACTATCTGGGACGGGTTATCAAGACGATGCTATGTTCAGCTCGAGTTGGAAATAATCATCCGCCGCCGTGTTCGTGGTCGGGAGCGGAGACGTATCGCGATGGCAGCACGTGAGCGGTGCAAGTGCACGTCGCTCAGCGTCGATGCAGAATATGGCGGATTTCAGCTTCAAATTTGCATCTGTCTTTACTATGGTGACGCGAGACATCCATGCCAACTGCCAGACGACTGTGCCTGCACCTTTGCTCCCGGTCCCGGCCCACGTGCTCGTGAAAACGGTAGTCCCCAAACAGGAAAAAAACCCGCAGAGACTCACTACCACCATCCAGGATGGGGCGGCGTCTTGTTGGAAACGCCGTGCCTCACAACCCGCCCAAGCCATTTGATAGCTGGTCCATACCCTCGGAAGTCACGTCACGAGATGTCCTGAATACTCAGATCGACCTCCGACTGGAGCCAAGCAATTTGGGCGTCGCAGTCCGACTTAGGCTCTGCCACCGTGGACCAATGCACTCTCCACGGCGCGATCTTCCAGGGCGGAACCGATCCCGAGTACAATGTATCGCCGCGCTCTCGACGCAGGACAGCCCGCAGAATCCTCGATACGTATTCGTGGTGAAAATGCGAGATGTTGTTGGGAAGAACCGGTGTCCATTTCTGGTCATTTTTGAGGCGGAAGACGGCTTCGTCGACCAAGTAAGTCTGTAAGTACTTGTGCTGACCTTGGTACTTGAAGCCCTCGTCAACTGCAAGCTTGGAAGTGGTCTGATTGTGCTCCTCATTCCGTCGCAGCAAGGCCAGAAGGGCCGCATTTGCAAGCTCTCTGATCTCGTGCTTGGCAGCGAAGTTCCACAATTTGACCAGGTCGACGTCGATCAAGTCATCTTCAACACCAGGAGCTGGCGCGACCAGCCTTGTCGCCCTTACGGGCTCAGACCGGAACAGCGGCACTTGGCCTGTATACACCCATCCAGCGAACATCGCGAACACAGTCGTTTCCTCGACGTAAGGCAGATAATCCCTGCGCGTACGACCGGCGAGTGCGGAACTACGTCCTGTCTCGAGCTTTTCGAAGTAGCCTGGACAGCGTTGCTTGAGAAGACTTGTGTGCAGAGTGAATTTCGCTGTGTATCCGGCGACGTGGTAAGTCACTGTTTCGCTGTAGGTGCTATTTTCCCTATTAGCCTATGCTGCGTGTGCTGGAAATGTGGAACTTACTGCAATGGAGAGGTAAGTGGTTGAACTGCTGCTTCAATGGAAGTAGCCGGAGAAGAATCATCTCTCGCTGCCATTGTCGTAGAAGTGCTGCCATTCGGCTCCGCAACGTCGGAGGACTCATCGTAGTCACTGCGTCTTTCCGCTGAATTAGCTCGGATTCGTGCGAAGTCCTGTGGATGACTTACTGCAGGGGCGAAAATGGAGGGTGATCGTGCTCATCATCCTCAAGGCGAACAGGAGATCCATCTCTGACCCTCTTGCTCGCCGACCCAGCCACATCCGTGTCAGTGTCATCGCGCTGCTTACGTTTGGAGGCTTCCTGCTGCACGATTTCATGTTGAGCTGTATCTGGCTGGTGGATACCTGCTAGGCGTTCGAGCCGCTCTGCCTTTCCACGCAGACGAGGGTCGCGCGGAGAAGCTTTCTTGGAAGATGGAGGTGGTGAGGGCAACTTTGAGACATTGTCGCATTGCGAGTTTGAGCTAGACATTTTGAGGTCTCTTTTCTCGCTGAATTGTAGCGATAATGGTAATGGTATAGCAATAGCAATAGCAAAATGATGCTCGAGCGAAGATGCAGTCCTACCGAGCGATCAAAGGGCATCAAATCTCCTCCTGCTCCCCGTCCGGTGACCCTGGCAGCAATCAAAGTCAACGCCCTGCCATGTTCCCGTTTCAGACGTTCATGCCTGCTTATCTTCCATCAGGCTCACCACCAAATCTCGTTTGATGGTGTCCATTTTCCGAGCAACGGATCATCGAAACTCTTTGTTTTGATGCTCGTTGTTATCGAAGCCAGTCGAGGTGCTGGACGATCGGCTTATCGGTATGCTGGTAGTCTGACAATACTGTCTGCCACTCTTCCTTCTGCATAGCACAATCCTCGCCTACCTCATGGTCATGTAGATTGCAGATATTCTCGCACCACCAAGGCTTCGTCGGCTGCTTGGAAAAGCGGTCGTGGAATAGCGACTGCACTAGCGGACCAAGGAAAGCTGAGGGAAGATCATGCAGGTCCTTCATCGACTCCCGAGACTTGCTTCTATGGGACCAGCAATATGCGGCCTCTTCGATCATGTAGACACAAAGCGGAGAGCTCGAGGGCAGCCAGAGGAACGCTTTCCGAACGAATTCCGGCTGGTCGGTGAGCAGTGGCCAGCGGTTAACTCGCTGATGAATGAACAAGTTCATCACATCATTTCGTAGCAAGCGAACATCTCGTCGATCCGCAAGGATATACAGATCCAGCAAGGACAGCTGAAAGTGTCTCATTTTCGCGAGATCATTCTGCAGCTCAGGCGTATCTTCAGAATGTGCGTCTGAGCGTTGCGCCTGCTGCTCCGACGCAATGGCAACTGAGCTTCCAACGACGAGGTTGCTGTGTGCCGAGTCGACGTACTGCTGTTGTGTGGCATGAACGCCGAAGGATGAAAGCAGCAGATCTTCTAGAGAGCGCCTGAGCTTTCCCTCCTCAACAGCAATATTTCTGGTATACAACCAGTTGACGAAGAGATGAAACGTCATGGGGTGTTCATCGAAAAGGTGCAGGAAGCCCTTCTCGCTTTCTGCGAAGTCTCCGTGGAGAGCAGAGTCGAAATAAGTCGAGAATTTGCAGATCAGTGAACGGTGAACTACAAATGGGACTCTGAGAGGTCCAATGTAGATTGTGAAGGCGTCGTCCGTGAAGCAGCTGCACCAAGATTAGTCTTGCGATGAGAGTGCCAATGATATGACGCACCTTGTGAGCTCGCTTGTCGTTCTGGACTCTGGTCCGCCATCGCGCCAAGTCTTTTTGCACTGCTTCTTCTTTGCAGCGGAAGCAGGGCCGGGGCCATGAATATGATACCGACAAGGATGAAGTCTCCAGTGACACTGGAGCTTCTTCTCGCGGACATCAACAGCGGCTGCGCGCTGCTGTATGATGGAGTCGAGAATTCTAGAAATGTAGCCAACTGGGAATGTGAAGGTGTTCATGGGCGCACCATGGCCATCCAGACGGCAAATTGTTTCGTCTACCAAAAAGCGGCAGAGAAGAGAGTCGGGAGCGTTGTCTCTGAATGCTTCTTCAACGGCAATGCGAGATGTGGTTCGAGAGCGCGCGCTATTCTGCTTGGCCAGCGTGGACAAGGCCAGATTCTGCAAAGCAGGTAAATTGTGTCGCTCCGCAAACATCTACAGGCCAGTCAGGAGCTCGTCAGACCACGATGCGTCTCCGTTCTCAACACCGGGGACGAGGCGCTCGCAGGCTAAGCTCTTCACGCCTTCAACGTCGGCCGGCGCTGGCAGCTCATCGCTGTAGATATACGCGAGAAAGATGCGAAAGACCTCGGGGTCCTCATTTTGAAGCCAGTACTCATCGGAAGCGCGCCTGCTCGGACTGGAAAGAGACTGCAGAAACAGCCAGCAGCAACGTCGTAGCAGGCCGGGGTGCACGGCGAACGACGTGGACGGTCGACCAACGTTGAGAGTCCAGATCGTCCGGAAGAAGTCTCTAGAGGACTCCATCAGCTTCTGCCATTACCGTTTGCGTCTGCGACCTCATGAATACTCACAGCCCCCAATCTAGCAACTCCTTAGGAAGGTCGTAGCCCGCTTGATGTTTCACCTTCTTCGCGAAAGGCACCAGGCCATCGTTCGGCGGAGTGCGTTTGCGCCTGTTCGCAGCCGGCGAAGAGCGCTCTTCGCCAGCCATCTCGTTCAGGTCAGTGTCTCTGATCTGCTGTTGCTGCCGCAGAGGCGTCAAGTCTTTGGTGATGTGTTGGACATCGCCAAATTCAACGTGGGCGAAACTCGTCGACTTAGACCTGGTCCTCATTGTCGCAATGGCTGTGTGGCATGAGGGCGACGTGTAGGATGTGAGAGTGTGGTGAGGGTGACGCGTGAAAGTGGATGCGAGCAGGAGGAGGACGCGTTGAAGTTCAAGGTCGAAGTTGAAGCTGGAAGCTGAAGCAAGGAAGGAACGCCAGAGCACGTGATCCCGGATAAACGATCTGCCGGGACGTTGGCCTTGCTGCCTCAAAAAGAGTGTCTTCGGTCTTGAACACCAGTGTGGTTGAATGCAGACGCCCTATTGCAAGCTCAATCCAATGCTTTCCCAAATCTTGATGAGCTGTCGCGAGAGCGAAGTGCCAGCATCACCAATCATGCACGTTCCAATAAGCCGCATTCGCACAACTGCACAGCGGCTTGCTTGCCCGACGGGCTCATGCGGCACAGGCGCTGTGGGTCAAGAACACTGAGGACTTAGATCTGAAGTCCTGCGTTGGCTTCGTTATGCCGTGAGATCTGGTTTCATCTCCAAGTGAAAAGCGCCTCGGTTGTATAGAACGGATTTTGCAACGATTGGGAGACGGATCACTTTTTCTCAAGGATCTCGGAGCCAGCACCGACAGCTGGAGGCCGAGTGGGCAGCATGGTATAGTTCTGGTACGTCAGCTTCCACAGTGCACGGAGGAAGGAGGACCGTACTCATATCAGGATATCGCCGAATGTCCTGGTCGTAGTGAGTGATGCTTTGCTTGGCACTCTAGACAGATTGGCCAGGGTAGATCGGGAGATCTGATACATAGACATTCAAGCCAATCGCCTCCCTTGCGAAGACTTCACTTCCTCGGTCCAGCAGCGTGGCAGTCGAGAACTACCGCCAACGAACACGATGAGCAGAGTGAGACGGCGTGATGAAGTCGTTGATACTGTCGTTTCATTCGCTAATGTACTGTCAAATGCTGCTGTAGCTTCCAAGCCCTTTCTCCAAGCAACCCACTACAAGCCCTGTCTACATGTAGTGCCTCACATCCCTGAGTCCCCAGGACAGCAAGAAGCAAACGCCCCCGAATGCGATACTGATCCAGTATGGCCACTGGTACGCATACGTGAACGCCTCTTGCACATTCGAGATGACAATGTCGTATCCTCGCTCGCCCTTGATGTAGACCAGCGGGCTCTCGTTGATGAATGTCATGAGCTGTTGGTATTGTGCTTGAGCGCCGAGAATCACAAGCTGGTAGAGTGTTGCGTAGTCGTCCGTCATGCCTGCCACTGCGATATTGAACCCGGCGGGAACCGAGTAGATGTCCTGGAACTTGTGGAAGAACACGTTGTAGTATGCAGTAAAGCCGACAGCGCCGCCAATGTATCGAATGGAGAGGGTGATGGCCGTGATGGTTCCGATGTATTCAGTCGGACAGCAAATTTGAGCGATGATCGAGCAAGGGATGATGACGGCTCCGACACCAACGCAGGCAATCGTCAGGATAGCGTAGACGGTCGGGTTGAGGTTGCGAGTGTTCGCCACTGACATGGCACCAACGAATGCCGTCATGATCGCAGTCCACATGATCATCAAGAACTTCGTTCGTCCCCGAGTAACACCAATGAGTACGAGACCAAGCACGGCGCCGAAGATGATGCCAAACCCGATGGGCAGGGTCCGGATACCGATGTTGATAGGATCATTGCCGTACATATTGTACACCTGAGTGGGCCAGAAGAGCAACATCACGAAAAAGTTGCCACCACTGAAGAATGTGATCAGCAAAATGAGGGTCATCGTTCGCTTGTCCCTCTTGAATACGCCCTTGGGCACCATTGGGAAAGGAGCGAATTTTAGCTCCCAGACGAAGAAGCCGATGATGAAGACAATGCCGAGGATGAACGGGACCAGAACGTGAACACTGCCCCATAGGTACTGGAATAAGTGTCAGCCAAGTGAACAAGTAACAACATGTGCTTCGTCCAACTCACCTGGCTCGCGCCCCATTGCATTCCCATCATGAAGAGAGTGACTCCGAAGATACTGAGCAGACCACCAATGTAGTCGATCTCCCTCAGAATCTCCTTGGCAGGCCGAACGGGCACGTTACGGGCCGGCTCCTTGTAGCAGAAAACGACGAGAAGAAGACCAATGAAGTTCCAGATGCCGACGAGAAGACCGACCCATCTCCAGTTCGAATCGCGCGTAATCAGCTGAGCCCACATGGGAGACGGACAGAATGGCAAGATGGTGATGACCACGAGACCGACATATGGACCACGCTTCTTGATCGGCACGATTTCGGAAGTTCCGGCGAGCGCGATGAGCTCGTTCAAACCGGCACCGAGACCTGCGATGACCATACCAGCAATGGCGATGTTGATATAGTGCGCCGTGGAGACCACGATTGGACCGATAATGAGGAGGACCTGTCCGAATGCAGCGACCCAGCGGCGGCCGAAAATATCCGAAAGAGCGCCCACGAAAGGACACAACGCAGAGTTGGGAATCAGATATCCAATGACCATCCACAACCATCTGCCTCCTGCACCTCCAATTTCACTGTAAATGTCGGGAAGTACACTGCCGTAGAGATATAGCGGAATCTGAGAGCCGACCCAGAGGAAGGACATGGATACGAGTGAGATGAACAGCGGCCAGCACATCTACACAACTGGTCAATTGGACACTCCCCACTCAATTCCTCAGGCGCGGCTCACCTTGTGGTAGACGTTGGGGTTATCTTCATCGTGGATGTCCTCCCGGACCTTCTCAGAGCGCTCTTCTCCATAGCCAACATCCGGCCGCTCGTCGACATTCTCGACCATCTCGCGGGAGTTGTTACTGCTGTCTGCCGCAGTCAGACCCGCTTCCGCGTGTTTCTCTGTATGCGCCGCGTCGTTCTCGAAAGGCATTTTGCCGAGCATCTCGTGGGATTTGAAGGTGCAAAGTGCTGGGTTAAAAGTCCATCGACCGGAGCAAGTTCGCCCTTAGCAATCAACGACGTGGTTTTCATATAAAGCGGTTGTTAGCCATCGTCGTCTGTACCTCGGTGTTCTCGACTGGCCGAGACGATTTTGTGTCACAGGATGAAAGCCCCCAGAAAAGTGGCGCGCGGTCGTTACTCCACGCGGAGAAAGCTTAACGCTAACGCGACTCCATGCCTCGGCCACGGTCCGTATAAGACAGCCAATTGGCGCGATGATATTCGATTGCACATCCTCATTGGGATGTGTCGCCGCTGTTGAAACTTCGCATCGCGCAGATCGAATGGATTGTACCTTGTCCACTTCAGGTCAGACCCCTCACTTCACATTCCCTCTCCGCCGCCACCGACTGGCTCCTACGCTCGGCGTGCTTGTATACAGGTATTCTGTGATTGGAACCATCGTACGTGAGGTCCAGAGAAACGTTGCCGAGCCACGTCTAAAACACGTTTCGTTGCATGCCGATGCGTGAGAGCAAACGACTTCGTCTGCAGCGAGCGATTCGCGCACACGGTGTTGGTCTCAGAGTTGTCGCAATAGCGGCCAAGCGCTAACCTGCGATGTGGGCACGGGTGACCGTGTACCTCCACGGAGCATAAAAGGACGCAGGTGGTGCCAAATCGCAAGACAATGAACCCAGGCTTGGCCTCCAGAAGCTGGACTTGGTATGCTGCCCGGTGGCTGCGCTTCGTGTCGCCAGCCTACTGATACTCCGCCAGCAGCTCCTTTGTACATTTCTAACAGAAGTGGAAATGTGCCTCGGATGCCGTGAGCTTCCGCTGCACATTTATCGAGCTCGGCACCAGAAGCCGTGAAGATAGAGGTGTAGGTGGAGCAGCATGACATTTCGGGCCTCGACCTGGTGTGGGTCCAAGACGAGCAGGAGCATGGCGGGTCCTTTGTTTGTCGCTGACATACATTGCACACAGGTAGGAAATCACAGTATCCCACTCCTTCATCAGAGCCGTCGTCGAACGCAAGGCATGACCACGGCCTCAAACAATCCCGAAAGCTGCGATCAAGAATAGAAGATGACAGGTTGCATCTGAGTTTTGTTGGCCATGCCCTCATACCAGTCCTTCAACTCTTCCTGGCAAGATGTTTGCTCGTTCAAATGCCAGTTGTCGTGATATTGGCAGACATCATACCGCCAGTATGGACGAGTGGTCGAGACGTCGCGATCATGCTTCATGACCGTCTTGACGAATCCGGTGTTGAAGTCATTTGGATAGTCCTCCAGCTCCTTCAGTGATTCATCATCTTTCGACCAGCACCAGACAGCCTCGTCCACCATGAAGCGACACAACGCGGATTCCGGGAGCAGATTCGAATATGCCAGTCTAACAAGCTCAACGTTCGCAGACAGCAGGGGCCAACCCATTTCTCGCTTCTTAGCGAGCAAGGTCATAATAGAGTCGCAAAGCCTAGGAATTCCCCGTCGGTCGGCAAACAAGAAAAGATCCACTAGCATCGCATGCGTGCGATGACTGAAGCCAAGCGAATCATTCTTCTCCCAATATGCACTGTTTGCTCCTGGTCGTGTCTCTTCCTCCGTATCCGAATCCGACTCCGCCACAAATTCCTCCAACGCGCTTCGAATGTCTGTCTTGACCTGGCTTCTGTAGCCCTTGAAATCGACGTGCTCGTTACTGGTCGGCAAGGGGAGCTTCCCAGTGTACAGCCAGCTAAGGAACAGAGAGAAGTCCTTGACGGACTCTTCCTCCAGGTCAATCCGATTCCGACCAGCTTCCGCAAACCCACTGTGGAATGCCCCACGGAAATAGCTGGAGCTATTACAGATGAGCTCCTTGTGGACGGCAAAGCACAGTGCTTCGTGACCGACAGATACAATGCTAGCAGTCCGGTAAGAGTCACTAGAGCGAGTCAGCTTTGTTCACAAATATCTGTGCCATGTCCACTGAGACTTACTGAATATTAGCCTCAGGCGATTTCTGCATCGAGTGATCAAGAAGCTTCTTTTGGCACGTCTTCTTCCCTTCGTCGGTGCGGTGGAGGTGCGCATTGCAGATGGATCGCCTGTACTCGTTCTTGCCGTTCCGGTCCACCACACCGTCTCTTTGTTGGAGGACGAGGCAGAAGACCCGGTCAATGTAGGGTGCCGGAAATCTGGAGAACAGCTCCATGGACATGCCTGTATTTTTGGAGTGCAGGTTCATGGCAGCCTCTTCGGCGAGGATGGTAGCAATGGCATCATGCTGCTCTCGTGGCGTTTGCAAGCTCATCAGGAATCTGATTGTGCCCCTTGTTGATGTCCTACCGTGCTGGAGGTTTTGCAGGAACAGCGTCGAAATGGCAAGATTCGCCAGACTGGATATGCCGTAGCGAATGGCGAAGTCATACAGCTTGGCCAGATCGATGTCCTGGATTTGGTTACTCGTGCGCCCTGAGCCAGATTTTCCCACCAGACGTCCTGTGTCAGCGCCAGCATGATGTTCGTCAGGAGATTGATCGTTTCCGCTGGATGGAGGGGCGAGTTGATCGGTGTAGAGCCAAGTGACGAACATCTGGAAAGTCGAAAGACGCACGGATCCTAATGGAATGGAAGACGGCGCGGCTGCGTCGCCTCCCGGGAAATGGCCTTCGTTGGACAGCATCCGGACGAACTTAGGGCATTTGCGAGCAAGCGGGATACTATGCACCCAGAAACTGGACCCCTCCTCGCCGACATCGAACCAACAACCCTGCAGATATTCGAAGCTGCGAAAAGTCACTCCCACATCGATACTTGAGACGAATGGCTCTACTCACAAGATGGTATCAGTGAGCCAAAACTCGGCACATCGCCACGCTACCTCCGACCTCGACTGCGGACCCTCACCTGCTGGGGCTGTTTTCTTGCCCAGCTCAGATTCGTGGATGTTAGCACTGTCCTGCCCGTCTGTGGCCTCATCGGCGGGCCCGGCATTTGAGCCTTCAGCCGATGGAGACTGGCTGGACTCTTGCCCTGGGTCTGCTACATCGCCTCCGATGCTGAGTCTGGCGGCGGCATCTGATAGAGCGGCAGTATCTGGCAGCGAAGATGGCGTGAACGTGGGCGTCACGACACGGCCGCTGGATGCCTGATGTCCTCCCTTCAAAGGTCGAGTCTTTCGCACGCGGCCAACCACCACGCCATCGCTTTGACTTGGGGAGGTTGATCCCGCTGTGAAGCGGAACTGCGGTGGTGGTTGGGATGATGAGTCTTGTACAATCGACTGCATGGCGTGCATGTGAGAGCGGTAGGTGCGATATATGTGTGGAATGTTGTTGATTATTCAACACGGAGCAATTGCTCTCCGCCACGCGTTCTGTTCGTGAATCCCTGCACTTTGATCTTGGCCTGCGCGATCGCCTTCGGTTCTCCATTTCGGGCCGATCTCCTTCGACGACTTCACCTTCCACAACACACACCAGTTGTCTGCCACCATGTCTTCGCGGGCTCGTTGCTTGATCCTCTCCTCCCACCTTGACAAATTTATCTTGATAGCGGGATGCAGCGGACATTCGACTGGCGAGACGACTGCCTGAGCACTACCAACGCGGGCCATACCGACAACCTTGCACGCTGCAAAGAGGCTCAACCGGGTGTCTTAGTACTCGCGTGTGAAGGTCCTACTACCTTGCTCTTCCTGAACGCAAAGAGCCTGGAGAGAACCACTCACATGGTCTAGAACATACAGCATACTGCATCGAGCTCTCGCACTTTTCCACAGCAGAACAAATCTTTCACGATTTGGAACACGACTCCACGATAACGAGACGAACCGCACCACAGACTGCATGTATCAGCCTGCTCGACCTTCGCAGATGCTCATCTCAGGGCGCACAACGTTTTTGTAAGTTCACCAGCAGCGCGTGTACTTGCAATCGGAGCACTTCGAAAGAACAGAGTGCGGGCGAAGGTAGGAGGCAAGGAGGAGTCGCATGGAATGGGCGGTAAGGTTCTCGTCGCTGCAGCCTTCTGTTGCGTTCTCATCCGAATGCAAAGGCTAGACCTGCACTCACTTTTACGACAGCGTTCTTGATTTACTAGCACGATGGTCTGCGGAAATGCCATGCACTGCTGTTCTCGCGCGCTCTTTGGCAGCGAAGAGGCTCTTGATCGCGGTCTTCTATCTCTACAGCACATACAACCGCTGCAGGAGATCTCGCGCAGTGGACCATAAGCCGTGGGACTCTTTGCAACCGAGCCCTTACTATCGCAGATACCTGGGACCTCCAGACCCTGCCTGCTTGGCAAAAGACTCCCCGCCTTGGACTTGCCAGGCCTCCTCTCACAAACCCTCGTGTCGAGGTCATTCTGGAGACCATGCGCCAGTCTCCTGATGTATCGCTCTTCGTTCCTCTAATGTTACCACTTTTGTATTGCTCGCTGAGAACTCCTAGGGATTCCTAATCACATCGAGCAATTGCAAGTGAAGGGTTAGTCCATGTACATTGACACCTTCCTTGCCAATCAACACCCGCCCTGCAGCACTACTTCAAGCTCAAAGCGGTACTACGAAAGAAGGTTCATCGTCGCTATATTCGAGAAAACATCGGCTCGCGTCTGTACCACGATTCCCGGAGTTCCCCGCCGTTTCCAGTTGGCCCAACCCTGGTTGTCACAGGCGCAGCTTGCTCAAATGAGACATGCTATGCGGATCTTAAATCGTACAGCCTGTACCACACGGCCGGGTCTCCGCGATAGATGGTGTTCTTCAGAGGCTGTCTTGTCACGGCTCCTCCGCGGTCACGGTCCTGGTGCATGTGGGCTCTACCCACTTTTAAGAACGTCCTCGAGCCGCCCTATGGACTAACACAGTAGTGGCCTCGGCTTCACTCTGGTCTTGGAGGCAAGACGGCATAAGAATCAGTGCTGCGCTCGCCTCAAGTACTTACGGACGTCTGGCTGGATCGGACGTACTGACAAGATTGAAATGGAAAGACGGGAAGCAGATACATCTGGAACGATCGCACCACTTCCGCACATTCTTCACCAGAGCCTTTCTGCCGTCACTGCTTTTGGGCTCTTGTCTCTGGTGACCACGACCATCCTTTTCATCCACCTGGCTTACCGGCTACTCACCTGGAAGCATCGCGGCTACGCAAGAGTCAACCAATATGTCGTATTGCTTGTCAACTTGATCCTGGCCGACGTTCAGCAAGCACTTGGGTTTGTCTTGAATGCGGAATGGCTGCGACTCGATAGTATAAAGGCTGGAAGTGCCGCCTGTTGGACACAGGGCTGGTTTCTCAACGCCGGAGACGTCGGAAGTTGCGTCTTCACCTTCGCAATGGCCATTCATCTGTTCGTCGATATCGTCTTCGACAAACGATTGCCCTACGCTACCTTCATAGCGGTCATCATATGCCTCTGGACGTTCAACTTCACATGCGCGACAATCGGGATCATCATCCATCCGAAGGACTTCTACATGCGCGCGGGTTCGTGGTGCTGGATCAACGAGCGATATATGGATTACCGACTGTGGCTGCATTATGTCTGGATCATTGCTGCCGAATTTGGAACGCTTCTAATCTACCTCACCATGTTCATCGTGCTCTCGCGCCGGGTCAAGACTTTCTTTTACTCGACCACCGAGCTACGAATGCGAGCAGAGTCGGCAGCGAGATCTGTCATCGCATACCCGCTCATATACGTCTTCTGCACACTACCCGCAGTCGTTGCTCGCCTGAGAATCATGGCAGGGCAGACAGTCGGCTACAAAGAGTTCACATTCGTCGGAATCATGATGACATCGAATGGCTGGCTGGACGTTCTGCTCTACTGCATCACACGACATTCACTCATTTTTGGCCCAGCCATGCCTAGCGAGGACTCACACGGACTGGAGACCTTCAGCTCATATCGACCAGATTCAGCTTGGCGGACAACCACCACAATTGAAGCGGATGGGGAGAATGCACACAATTCCAGGCCACGAATGGTACACCGAAGGACAGACAGCAAGCAATCAACGTTTCAGCTCTCTCGGATCAAGACGGAGACTACTGTACATGTCTCTCGAGCAACGAAGTCATCAGAGGACGAGATGGGATCTCCAATTGGCAGCGATGGTCAGAGCTGCGGAAGCTTTGGGAGCTTTGAACGTCGGATACACTTTGACCTCGAGACGATGGAAGTTTCTCTGGAGGTGGCGCACAGACGAATATCAGTTGAAGAGATTGGGATAGCCAAATGACAATACGCCCATAATGAATGGATGCAGACTGCAGTTCTGTACGTTCTTCAGGAAGAAGCACACATGCACAAAGTGAGTACTTCTGTCTGCACAAACCAGGTGAAGCTTGTCCGGGTCGAATCATCATAGGCTCCGAAGTCCAAGGCTCCCAAGCACTGGCAGGCTGATACACCCCCTGCCGAAACTTGTAGCTATTCCACAGGGCTCGACAGATCTCAGCTGATCAAGAGCCCTCTTTCGCTCGACCACCAGCCCCCGAGCGACGAGCCCTACCTCTCCCCACGTCACGCAACCAAAACACTCGCGTTCTCGGAATCTTATTACCTCCTGAAGTCTTATTCATCACCTCGTCTTCCCATCCTTCTTCTCCTCTAAAGCATGCCGCAACCCCCTCTCATCCCTCGCCCGAAAGACAACCTCATACGCCCGAGGAAACTGTCCACCCTCTTTCACATTACTACTCCCCGTCCAAGGATTCGCATCTGCCTCTCTTCCCTCTATCGCTTCAATCACAAAACACCCCAGCACCCGCAAAAGAACCAGTTCCAATTCCCGATTCGCCAGTGCCGAGCCGGCGCACATCCGATAGCCGAGACCGTATGTGAATAACGGGGCATCCGGCCGTGCGAGCCAACGTTCGGGGAGGAATTGTTCTGGGTCGTGGGAAGGCCAGATGGCGGGATCGAGGTTGCAGGACCAGGCGTTCAGGAAAATGGTCGATCCGGAGGGGATGGGACTGCCTTGGTAAGTTATTGGGGAGGTGGTGGAACGCGGGAGGGAGAGACGGAGGACGGTGAAGTAGCGGAGACATTCGCGGGCGAGGGCGTGGAGGTAGGGGATTTGTTTTTCGAAGTCTGTGGTTTCGGCTGTGGAGGGGGAGAGGAGGGATGCTGGGGTCGGGAAGAGGGTGGAGATTTCTTCGAAGGCTTTGGCTTGGATTTCGGGATGTTGGGAGAGGAAGGCGAGGGACCAGGAGATGGTTCCGGAGATGGTTCCTGTGCCGCCTTGGATCATTGAGATGGAGATCGTGCGGAGATCGGCTTCGGTGAGTTTTGCTTCGGGGTCTTGGATCGCATTGGACTGGATGCAGGGCTTGTGTGTTCCTGCTTTCATCCGCTCGCGAAGTTCGGTGTCGAGGCGTTGCAGGTACACTTCTCGCCTTGCGCGCCAGTCCTCTGCTTTCCGAGATCGAGCGGAGAATGGGTTGAGGCGCAAAAGTGGGATGTAATCTTGTAGGTTCTCCGTAGTCCTGCGGGTACTGACGATGCCCGCTTCGACTTCTGTGATCTCGTCGAACAACGCCTTGTCCGCGGAGGTGATTCTGGTGCCCCAATTGACGGTCAGAATGATAGACAGCGCAAACCGCCGTACCAATGGAATCGGGTTGATGGCCTTCTTCCCGGCCTGACCAGCTATGAAGAGATCCTCTACCAATGCCTTTGTCTCGAGGTCCAGATGAGGTGCATAGCTGCTTACCGCCGGTTTGTTGAGCGCAGCAGCAGCGGCTCGGCGACGAGTTTTCAGAATTGGTGAGATGGGGGAGGTGCCAATGGTGGCTCCCGACGTCTTGGCGACGATCTTGTGGAATGTGTAGAAGACCGGCCGGGAGTTCAAAGCATGGCTATGGTGGGCGAAGAGCTCTTTTGCGGCAGCAGCGCTGTTGACCACCAGGATGGGTATATTGCCAAATTGAATCTGATAGACCTCCCCATAGATCTTTGACCATTGCCGTAATACCTCGGGCGCGTTCACGTTGAGCTGCCGTAGGTTGCCAACTATTGGCAGTCCACGTGGTCCCGCGAAAGATGGATTCCTGGCCCGATACCGGATGACTTCGTTGATGACGATGTAGACTGCTGTTGCACATGCAGTGCCTAGCAGAAAGTGATTAAACGCCAGCAAGACATCGGCAAGGTCCATTCTCTGGTCTGTGTTGCTGAGAGTGTTTGCGGACTTCACTGTGCAACAGAGTAGGAGTAGCGCTTGAGCAGTGGACGTATAACTACAGGGTAAGCAACCGCGTCTCGACTACAGAATACACAGTAGAGATGTCACGGCCCTTGGCCGGCAAATCGTGTAAGGGAACATGTACGAATGACCTGGTAAGACTTACGGTGCGTCAGTCAAGCTGTAGCGCTGGCGAATCCTTCCGCCTCGGTAGTGTGTCAGCAGCATACACATGGGGAAAGCATTGTATCAGGCTTCCAAATCGCATTCCTTGACTGGCGATGCTGACCATGCTCACCTTCAGAGTATACAGTTTGCATATACTGATATGGCTCTAGCGCGACTGTGCGTTACGTCGTAGTACGATCTGACTCGGACATGTGGCATGCGATTCTATGCAGTGTCCACTCTCTAACCCGGTTTCGATGTTTTCTGCCGACCTCACCTCTTCATCTCTTGTGCCATTGTCCAGTGCTGCACCTCTGCACGCTGCCAAATCGGCCTTTCGGTGGCTGAATTGGTGCTCTTCATGACGAGTAGATCATGCTTCGGTTGGAGGTGCGGAGGGAGCGTTCGGTCGGTCACAGTGTTGATTGAAGACAGCACTGCAGGCAGCTCCGTACGCCTTCGTGTCGGCGAGAGGTCGTTGCGAGGAGTGAGTGAAGATGGGCGAGAAGGAGAACAGAGGGCGGTGGTGAGGTCGGCGTCAAGCCTTCTCCGGTCTTGGCAGCGATGAGCTTCTTGCAGCGACTCTGTTTGGCGATCCCCCTCCTGCCAACAACATGCCATCGTCCGCCGTCCAGCGCCCAACATCCACGCCGGCGTACGCTGCGCCTGACGCCGAATGTTGCCATCACTGCCGCTATCAGCGTCCCTCCGATGATGCGATGTTTGTGCCCGAGCTGCGGTGGACGGCCAGATTGCAGGATCACGCTCGAACACCACCGCTGCCGCCGCTCTCATCTCCGCCAAGGACGCATATCAGACGGTGAGACCATATGGAAGGCAATGCCTGTTCAACAATGGTTCTCAAGCAGAGTCCAGGATGATGGTTGGTGGGAGTCCAAGATTAGGGTCGCGCGACAGCGTCACGGCAGCGCGCAGGTCCAAGGGCGTTCGGCAAGGATCTCCGCAATCGCCTCTCGGCCGCCATTCGTTTTCTGGAAGGACATCAGAACCAGCGTGCAACCATATCACAGCTACACTCGACCTACATTCGAACTACACTCAGGTAGGCAGGAGCCCCTCGTATATGGTCCGCTCACATGCAGTGCGGATGCAACGCTGCTCCCACCACTGGTTGGCTGCCCGCACTGCATTCGGCTTCGTATCTTCCGTGTTATCGTCCTCCCTGCGAGAATTTGATTGACGTTGACATGTTAAATACCCTTGGCTCCCTCCCAGGATGGACCATTGCCAATTTGCTTGTATACACCCAAATGAGGTGAGACCTGTCCGGCATCATCTGGAAGCGATCACCGAGCCGGTGTCACTAATATAACGATTCGCTTGCCATTTGTGGGAAGAGCTTTGCGCTTCGTATTCGAGGGCTCGACAAGTTGATCTTCGGAAGCCGGATCTTGGGTGAGATCTGTTGGTGAGGAGGATGAAGGCCATCCTAGCCTTGGTGGCGGCCGCCGCTGTGGCGAATGGACAGCGGCATTATGGCGGTGCACATGGCGGTATGCAGTTCTTACACAAATGCTCTTGGGAGCGGAATTTGAAAAAAAAACAGTGAGGAACGACAAAGCTCACAATCTGCAGGGCCCCATGGCTTCAACGCGAACAATCACGATGACAAGCACGATGCAATGGACTGCACCGGCGGCTACCCGCATGGAGGATGGATGCGAGGAATGCATATGCCGGCCGGCGCAGCATCAAATGTGACTTACTGGTCCAACAGCACATTCAAGCAGCTAATCGATCACAACAATCCCAGTCTTGGCACTTTTGATCAGTTCTACTACTACAACACAACTTACTGGAAAGGCCCGGGCTCACCAGTAATAATGTTCACTCCCGGTGAGGTCAATGCCACCAGGTATTACTCGTATCTTACAACGAATCGATCGACCGGCGTGCTGGCTGAGAAAATTGGCGCTGCGACTATCGTTCTTGAGCACAGATATTGGGGCACGTCTACACCTTACACGAGTCTTACGACCGAGGTCTGTCTGATGGGAGCGAAAACGCCTGAATCATCACTGAGACTGACATGCGCCGTAGAACATGAAATACCTTACCCTCGAGCAGTCGATCAAGGACATGACCTACTTCGCAAACACTGTAGAGCTACCCTTTGCCAAGGAAAAGAAGATCAAGACAAACGCCAAGGACGTCCCGTGGGTGGTAATGGGGGGCTCATACTCAGGAGCACTCTCTGCGTGGATTGCGAGCGTTGATCCGGGTACATACTGGGCGTATCACTCATCAAGCGCACCTGTGGAAGCGATATCTGACTACTGGAGCTACTTCCTGCCGGTACAGCAAGGCATGCCCAAGAACTGCAGCAAGGACGTATCCCTTGTCATCGACTACATGGACAACGTTCTCGTCAATGGCACCAAAGTGGAGCAGCAGAAGCTGAAGAAGCAGTTCAACATGGAGAGCGTGACCCACAACGACGACTTCATGGCAGCGCTCGAGAATGCCCCATGGCTGTGGCAAGGCAACCAATTTTACACAAACACTGGATTCTTCTCGTGGTGCGATTACATTGAGAACGTATTCCCGCCTGACAACTCCACAAACTCCACCGCAGGCAGCAACTCGACTACGCAGCCCCCAGTGTACGGAAACTCGTCCTCGCCGGCAATTCCTGGCGCAGAAGGCGTGGGCCTTGAAAAGGCGCTGAATGGATATGCTAAGTGGTGGACTGAAGTCCAGCTCCCCGGGTTCTGCGCAGCATACGCATCCGAATGGCCAGAGTTCAACGGCACGAACAACACTGCGTGTTTCGATACGTACAACGCCAGCAGCCCAATGTATACCGACACCACCCTCAGCAATTTGGTTGACCGGCAGTGGGTGTGGATGACTTGCAACGAGCCATTTGGATACTGGCAGACTGGCGCACCAGAAGACAGGCCAAGCATCGTGAGTAGATTGGTCACGCCCGAGTACTGGACACGCCAATGCGGACTGTACTTCCCACCAGGTCCCGGTGGTGAGACATACGGCATCGCCAAGGGCAAGTCGGAAGCTGGCGTCAATGCATACACCAAAGGCTGGGATTTCACGAACGCCACACGCCTCATCTACGTCAACGGCGATTACGATCCTTGGCGTGAGGCTTCTGTTTCTGCTGGTCTGCGACCGGGAGGTCCATTCAAGGGCACGAAGCAGACTCCAGTTGAGATCGTCCCTGGTGGTTTCCACACGAGCGATCTGATAACGGCGAATGGTAAGAACAACTCTGCTGTCAAGGCGGTGCAGGACCGGATTATCCAGCAATTGGCAGATTGGGTTGCGGAGTGGCCAGGCAAGGCACCGAGCTATGGAGGGTATCCGCCTAGACTTATGGAGTGAGTATGGAATACAGATTAGAGGCAACAGACCTCGCATTACGAGCCTTCTCTCCTCGCTTCAAGATCAGAGGGTGCGTGCTTGCCTCCGCGCTTCCAATTTTGTTCTGCATCCTCCCTCGGACAAAAGAACAGCGCACCACGAGATGTATGTCTAGGAGAGGAGGGTTTGGCGAGTACTCAACTCAGAGTGCTCTATATTTTCCGGGATCAGGTACGAGCTGCAGACGTGTGGTAACACGACTTGCCAGGTGAATCCGGAGAAGCTCGTGAGATGTCATTTGTGGCCCAATCGATGATACCAATAGCACTGCTGAACGTGATCACCACAGAATGTCTCCGAACATCTGGGAAAGACCAGAGCATAGGCTGATTCAAATAGACTGCTTCGTGAACCACCCATCTACTCCAAAAATCTCAACGATCAGAACCAACAATCATGGCTCCTACCTCCGAATCTACGAAGACCAGAGCAGCCGAAGACCTCCTCTTCGACTTCTTCCGCGCCCCCCTCCGCCTCGGCGCCCTCTGCACAGCCCTCGAAGCCGGCTGGCTCACCGCCCTCCACTCCGCCGGTCCCTCCGGCGTCTCCGCCACCCAGATCGCCTCTCAAACCTCCTCCGACCCCGCCCTCGTCACCCATCTCCTCCGACACCTCGCATCCGTCTCGGTGGTCCGCGAAATCTCGGCGGGCGTTTATGCCAGCAGCAAGTTGAGTGAGCTGCTTGTGGATGATAAGGCTATGGCCGGCGGTCTCAAATTCGCGAGCCACGCGTGGGGGGCTATTGGCGCGAAGATGTCGGAGTATTTTGCGAATAATGGGTATAAGATGCCTCCGAACGCGGAGTATGGGCTTTATTCGTATGCAAAGGGGATGAGTTTATGGAAGGATTTGGAGCGGTATCCGGGGATGGGGAGGGCGTTTGATGAGTGGATGGAGTTTGGGAGGTTTGCGAGGGGGGATTGGATGGGGGTGTTTCCGGGG
>QQNG01000014.1:0-75360 GCA_003666085.1 Pseudocercospora crystallina | reverse complement strand
CCTCCACCACAGGACAGGAGTGAGTACCAGGAGATGGAGGATCTAAGAGGAGGAAAAGAAAACCTAGAGCCCACATCTCTAGAAGAGGAACAGACCAATCAGGACACACAAGAACCCTAGCCTCAACAGGAGGAAGCTCAGGATCAGGAAGGGACTCAGAAAAGGAAGAGATCTATGTCAGATGAAGGCCCAAGGCCAGAGAAGATACACAGTATGGTAACAAGACCTACTATCCAAAAGAGGCCAAGGGAACCTGAAGATGATCTAACTAAGGCAAAACACCACAAGGCATTCTTCACAATGATGACCCAACTGGACCCAAGTATAGTATGGGTGGAGGAATTCCTAGAAGAGGTTGAGGAGGCTGCCTTTGTGGCAGTGGCACCATCTATTGCCCAAAGGCAAGAGGTACCAATCCCAAAGACATACAGGGATGCAGTCTAGGATCCCCAATGGGGACACATATGGAGGGAGGCTATTCAGAAGGAACTTGTAGCCTTGGAAAGCAACTACACCTAGAAGCCAGTGGTTCCACTAAAGGGAGCCAACCTGGTTACATCTAAGTGGGTGTTTGATGTGAAGAGATTAATCAGTGGAGCTATTGAAAAGTTCAAAGCAAGACTGGTTGCAAGAGGATTCTCCCAGAAATTTGGAGTAGACTTCCAGGAAACCTTTGCCCCTACAGTAAGACATGATACTCTGAGAGTGTTTATGGCTGCTGTATGTGAAAGAGACTTGGAACTACACTAAGTGGATGTGAACAATGCATTTACTGAGAGTTCCCTAAAGGAAGACATCTTTATGATTCCACCACCAGGGGTTGAAGTTCCACCTAACATGGTCTTACAGATCCTCAGGAGCCTGTATGGCTTAAAGCAGGCCGCAAGAGACTGGAACAAGCTTTGTGTCTTAAAGCTGGAACAGATGGGGTTCCAACAGTCAGAGATTGACCCTTGTCTGCTTATCCATAAAGGAAGGGATATCTGGATCTTAACCTATGTGGATGATATACCTATTGCAGCACCAAGGCTGGAAGATGTCCTTTGGTTCAAGAAGGAGTTGAGCAAGGTATTCAAGATTAAGGATCTTGGAGAACCTGACAAGATTATTGGAATGAAGATTACTAGAGACAGAGCAGCTGGGACTCTGAAAATGGATCAGGGACACTTCATCCAAGAAAACCTTGCTAAGATGAACATGGACAAAGAGATGGCCTATCCTACCTTATCACCTATGGACAGCTACAGTAGCCTGGAGCCTGTAGGCCCATATGATGAAAGGTGCAACAAGGCAGAGTACCAAAGCCAGAATGGTACCTGGATGTGGCCTATAACAATGACAAGACCAGACATTGCTTTCTCCCTTGGGAGACTTAGCTCATATGCCTCTGATCCTACAAGGAGGCACAAGCAAGCGTTGAAGAAATTGGCTAGGTACCTAAGATCCTACCCTAATCTTAGACTGATGTTTAGGAAGGGAGGAGGGAAGCTCATAGGATATAGCGACTCTGATTACGCTATGGACAAGACAGATAGAGTCTCAATCCTAGGAAGCATCTTCTTCCTTTGTGGATCACTAATTTCTTGGATGAGCAAGAAGCAGAAGTCTGTGGCAACATCAACAATGGAGGCTGAGTACATGGCTATGAGTGCATGTGCAAAACAATCTCAGTTCCTAGCAGCATTGCTGAGAGAATTAGGCTGTCCTGAATTAGTGGGAGAATGCTCATTTCAACCACTAGTGAAAGCAGACTATGATACTGTTAGAGAATTGAGGCCAGTGCAGCTTAAAGGCGACAACCAAGCAGCCTTAGCACTTGCTAAGGATACTCATACCCATAAGAGATCAAAACATATTGATGTGGCCTACAACTTTGTTAGAAAGCTATGGTAGCAAAGGAAGATTGCAATAGAGTATGTTCCAACAAAGGAGATAGTGGCTGATGGCTTAACAAAGCCAAAGAATGGACCACAATTCCAGGAGTTTGTGAGGCAGCTTCAAATGGCCTAAGGGATAGGGTGCTGCCCATATGACCTGAGTGGGAGTGTTGGAAAGGTACAGTTCAGATGGTCACGGTCAATGGTCACGTGACTACGTCATGTGATCCTTGTGAAGCCATACTTGGCTTCTCTGGTCTGCGATGTGTAACTAACTAACATAATCAACACGGTTGGTTCCTACCTATTGTTCTATCTTCTACTGCGCACTACCGATACCTTCGAGGCCTCGATCCGCGATGATCCGAGTCCAAACTTGACAGTTTCCGTATTTACTATACTTCGACCGGTCTACCTCTACTAGCTTCTCGTATATATATTCTCTTATATTATAGCTTCCTCTATACCTTATATATACCGTACCGTTTATACATCTAGTACCGATATAGCCGTATCTTTAGTAGTTGAAGCACTATATAACTATCTATTAATAGTCCTATTCCTTAGTGTTATAGAGTACTCCGGAGATAATAATACCCTTCTCTACCGTAGCTCTCGTAGCTTCCGCTGTCTTCAGTTCGACTACTAGTATACTCTATCTCTTTATTCTAGTTACTATAGCCTTCTAGCCTTTCTACTAGGCATTCTATACTTAGATTCTAGGTATTAGCCGCTTATTGTCTCCCTTAATTAACTTAATCCGCTATATAGTAAGGTCGTTTCCTACGACTAGAATAAAGTGGACTTGGACTAGGAAGGTTTTCTAGGCTATTCTTGCCTCCTTTAAGACCTTTCCTAGGCCTTAGGTGTCTACTACTATTCGGTTCCTTACTGTAGGGTCCGTAGTCGTAAGGACTAGTCTATCGGGGACCTTCTTAACTACAACTATATATACCTAGTTTCCACCTTCTATAGTAAACCGCGAGACAATCCGGGTAGCTTTAGTGTCCTAGAGCTCAGTCCTAGTTACTTCGTTATCTATGTTAATCTTTAGAGAGCACGTAGCTCTCTATACTTTAATACTAGACAATTAGGCTGGCTATTAGGCTATAACTATAGCCTAGGTTGTCTTTAGTCCTAGGCCTTGTTCTATCTTCTTCTAGATCTGTGTAATACTCCGTTAGATAGATTCTAGAGTGGCTTCCTAATTGGTACGCTTTATAGTCCGCGCTATAGTTAAGTGAATTATATCCAGAATTATCTAGATTGCCCTCTCTAGTTAGAGGGAGGATTGTTGACTCTAGTGTATTAGTTTAGCTACCTTATCCTAAATCTCTTTTAGGGCCTCCTAAGGTAAGAGGAGACCCTGCTGGTTCTTATTTACTACTACGTTCTTCTCTCTATACCCTTTCTCTTAGGAGGTTAGGCAGGGAGCTTGATTAATACTCCCTATGTCTTTGCCTGTAGTATTTTCTTCGGTGACCTCCTAAAGAGGCTCTGGTCTGTTGTCTGTGCCTAAGGCAGCACAGCTTTATACATTGGCCATGCTTAGCAGAAAATTCTCCTCTTCTGATGCTGAGAATCAGTATTTTCAAGCGCTGACTGCGCACCCGCCAACAGCGGCGTGTAGCCGTGCTTTGGATGCGTATATAGCCTTGATAGGTTACGTATAGTCTGAGGTTTTGGTAATGCCGCCTTTGCTGCTTCAAAAGATCGAATCTGCCCTAAGCGGCATGGCGTGGACTTGTGAATAGGGTAATAGAATCCTTGTTACGCACATGCTGGGCGGTCTGCGACGACTTCTGTCGAGCTGCTTTGACGGTCCGGTCGAAATCAAAGTCCGAACAGCAATCGGGCCGTGTCGTTGCATGAGGCACATCGCCCCTCCAGTCTGAAGACAAGAATTGAAGACACATGTACGCAAAATATGCGCAACCTTTTCGAACAATGTTGGACGATTGAGGTCCCAAAATGAAAGATAGCTCAAAGCAAGACTTTATCTATGACTCCCCCTCCATTAGAGAGCAGACTGCGCTCCATTATCAGGAGTTCACGACCTGTTACCCGAATGACCTCGGATCTTCCCTTTCTCCATGGAGTGCGAGCAAGCAATTGTGCTAAGCCTGATACCTCAGATTCTAGGTTAACACTATCCAGGTTGCCGCAGAGCTTCGGACTTGGCGGTTGAAGGGGTCGCATCGGAGACGGGGTCTTCTCTTACATATGCTCGGTCGCTGACCAGTGACACTCGGCTTTGGACATATCAATACGGACATTCGGGCTTCCAGAGTGTTTTCTTAGCCACACTCTCCGAAGCCTTCCTCCTCCATGTATTGCTTCCCTGAGTGACACCGTGAGATCATCTCACCACCCATCGGCGGAGTCGACGAGTCCGGAGCTGCAGTGCCTGGAAGATGGCTCGGGACGAATGCGAGATCCACAATGAAGGCGGACATGCTCTCGGGGCCCTTGCAAACGACTGAGTCGGAGCATGCTATTATCGAGCTTTTGACTCTGCACAGGCACTTAAAGAAATCCTGGCGGTAGGTTCATTCGATTGTGTACGTTACACGAAAAGACTCTATGCGCTCCGGCACGATCGTCTACACGAGTCAGAAACAACATGGGTTCCATAGGCGTCGACTCCGGAGTGGTTGATGTATGCATTGTAGTAGCAGGACCAGTTGGTCTGGCCTTGGCGCTGGACCTGGGACAACGGGGTGTCCGCTCGACCATTCTTGAACGCAAATCAGGAGCAGCAACGGAAATCGAGGCCAAAGCCAGCGTCATCAATGAACGGACAATGGAATATGCTCGGAGACTAGGCATCAGCCAGGACATCATCAATTCTGGATACCCACAGGACCTTCCCGGCGACACCGTTTTTGCTACATCACTGACTGGCAAACTCATCGGTCGCCTGGAGATGCCGTCTGCTCAAGATCGAGAGCTACCAAGCCAGTGTTGCGAGAAGCTGCAAAGATGTCCGCAGTGCTGGTTTGATCCTATCATTGAGCGTGCAGTGGAACGCCAGAAAATGACGGACATCAAACGGAGGATTGAAGTTCAGGGGTGTGAACAGGATGAATTTGGAGTATCGGTAGTGTACACGCAGACCGAAAGTGGCGCGATCAACACACTTCGAGCTCGCTATCTTGTCGCCTGCGATGGGCCGTCAAGCGCAATCCGTAAGAGTCTAGGCATCGCTTTTGAGGGGAAGGATCTTGGGCACACCCTGAGCGCGATCATTGAGATCGATATATTTGAGCATCAAATCTTTGGTCGTCAAGCGGAACGCTATCTGTTTGTTGGACCAGAGGGAACCTGGGGCAACTTCACGACTATCGATGGACGGAGCCTCTGGCGCTTTTCTGTCGTAGGGCTTGAAGGCAGAGTAGACCTCGCCACTTTTGACATCCGGCCGCTTGTCAGAAAGGCTCTTGGTCGAGACAATATTCCATTCACTGTCAATAAGGTGCTTCAGTGGCGTCGTAGCCAGTTCACTGCCACTGAGTATTCCATGGGCCGCATCTTTCTGGCGGGAGACTCAGCGCACACGATGTCGCCAACAGGCGGACATGGCCTGAACACTGGACTTGGAGATGCATCGGATCTGGCATGGATGCTGCAAGGTTTGCTCGAGGGATGGGGCGGCAACGGGCTGATTGAAGCGTACAATCAAGAGCGTCGACCCATCGCTATCCGCAACGGCACAATTTCGACCAAGAACTTCTCTGCATGGAAGGCTGGGAAAGACAGAATCTTGGAAGACAGTCCGGAGGGTGAAGAACAGCGTCTAAGTGTCGGTCAGGCGATGGCAGCGAACATGCGTCAGGAGTTCCAGGCTTTGGGCCTGGCACTGGGCTACAACTATGCCAACTCACCGATTGTTGTATCAGATGACTCTTTGCGACCGCCTGATGAACCAGAGATCTATATTCAGACCGTGCGTCCGGATCATCGTGCTCCACATGTCTGGCTGGGCCCCAATCGCTCTACGTTGGATCATTTCGGTCGGGACTTTGTGCTCTTGCGTTTTGGCGAGACGAAGGAAGATGATCAAAAGCTAGCAGATGCTGCTACGAAGCTGAGGTTACCTTTAACTTATTTCAACATCGACAATACTGAGGCGGCCGCTCTGTATGAGCGGCGGTTAGTCCTTGTGCGTCCCGATGGCACTGTTGCTTGGAGAGCCAATGATTTGCCCATGGACCTTTCCGAAATGCTTAACAAAGTTCGAGGTGCTGCTTGAATGGTAATGGATCCTGAACGAAGTACTGTCATAGAGTTTCAATATATCCTGGTCTTCTGATGATCACAACAAGTCGTAAAAGTGTCGAAAGTGAGATTCGGATGCTCATTAGACTACCATGATCTCTGTTCCCCACGCTCTAAACGCGCGCAATGTATCTTCGCTCGGCCGATAGAGCCTCGATGGGCCAGCACAGATCTCGTTGCCTGTCGCTTCTTCAATCACAATCGAAGCCGATCTGATCATACCGAAATCGATTGTTGAAGTACACAAAGTTATCTTGCGACGTAATGATCTCTTCAAATCTTTCTCAGGCGCTCGAACGCATTCTTCGCTTCCATTACTTCTTACTTCCTCCCTTTGCCTCCGACTCTCCAAATCGTGGTGTGCAGTTTCATGAGTGATTCGGCCGACATGTCGCTTGCGCAAGACGTTTATGCCTGAACAATACCCATGCGATGCGACTTATTCGGCAATTACTGTTATGCTCAAAAGCCTGCGGTAACCTACTTCTCCGCAGTCTCTTTTCGCAATAACGTTCATGTTCGTTCAGACTCGTTCTTCGTTCGAATCAGCAAAGCCTACTGAGCTTGATGTCGAAAGCTTCGCTACGGTGACGACCAGTAGGCAGACAACGATTCAGAATCTCCAGGACACAAGTTGTTTGAGCAGAAATGGGGCACATGCAGCGACCTCTGGGCTCTGAGACTCCTTCAAATTCTTCGGCGAAAATGTCTAAGAAAAGACTAATGGCGAAATTCTACCCGAGGCATGGCCCACGCTGCTCAGTAGTGACTCGTATGAGATACATTCGCCGACTTTGTTAGGCCTGACCCTCTGCTAGAGAGGCCTAACGCCTCTTGCCTGATCCTCACACAGTAAGGCTCCTGATCATATCGTTCATCTTCCTATCCATCGTCACTCTCCAAGTCTGAACATTCCTCTTGAGCAGGTAAATTGCGAGGTTGCCTGTGACCAAAGCGATGAGGGCTACCATAGTGCACATCCAGCCCGTTCCCATAGCATTCAGCAATGGCTGGGTAGCGGATGCGGCAACGGTCGCTAAGATCTGCCGTACAAAGTTGTTGAGAGCGACACCACAAGACGACTTTTTCGGTGTGAACTCTGTAAGCATGGTAGTAACGGCGCTGAAAACAAGCATGCTGCCAATGCCAAAGAAGAAGTTGGCGATACATGGCACAATCCAGTGCACTCCATATCTTACGGTCCAGCCATAGCAAATCATGGCGCAAGGATATAAGGAAGCGGCCAGCCAGATGTTCTCCTGCATCCGATCTTCCGGGAGGTATTTCGGCTTTCCCTCAGCGTCGACGAGACCGGTCTTCTTTTGGGCCCTCTTCATCACGTAGTCAACGTATCGACCGCCAACTTGGGCAGCCAGTAGGTAGCTGAGCATTGGCGCAATATACAGCAGGCCAACTAGTAGTGGGTCGAAGCTGTAGGGTTCCGACTCGAAGTCCGACTGTACCGCAATCGTGACGACATAAAGTACAGCAAAAGCCAGTCCTCCAGAGTAAACAGTGATCAGGATCGGAGGATATTGAAGATATCGAAGATTCTTCATCGGATCCACAAACCGGCGCGTGACAGCAGCAACCCTTCCTTCCTCGGCGATAGATTGGCGTTTCGCTACTGTTTCTGGTAACAGAAAGATGATCAGGAGCAGCAGAAGTCCACCGAAGACGACAATGGCCCACAATGGAGCACGCCAGCCGATCTTCTGTGTCAATACACCCCCTATAACAGGTGCCAAACCGGGTCCGAGCAGTGGACCTAGATGGAAGATTCCCATCGCTTGACCTCTCTCATGAGGCTCCCAGATATCTGCGACTGTGCCCGCCCCTACGGCTTGCACAGCTGCCGCAGCGCCGCCAGTCAAGACCCGGAAGACAATCAACATACTGATGTTGACGCTGACTGCGCTGATGGTTCCAAAGACCACGAAGAAGAAGAATGATGTAACGTAGATGGTACGTCTGCCGAGAGCCTCAGACCATGCTGACCACCACATTGGAGTGAAGGCCATTGCAAGAAGGTAGAGAGCGATCGATAAGTTAATGATGGAATCTGTCGTATTAAAAGCGTCGGCCATTTGGTGGAGTGCAGCTGTGCTGATAATCAGTGTAGTTTCTTCGCGCGCAATATTGACGTCTTTGGGGCACGACTTACGATAGAACAGAGCCGAGCCAACAGACGACGTGCCAGCTGCCAAGGCAACGATGGTTGTCATCAGCCATTTTGTGGATCGTTTGTACTCGGTCGGTCTTTGAACTTCAGGAACCAGCGAGAAGGAAGCTAGAATGCCCCGTCTTTCAGATCGTGGAGTGACTGCTGGGCCAGAGGTGGTATTATCTTCGGCCTCGATTGAAGTAGATCCCGATTGGACTTCTTTCGACTTCTCGACGCCCGCTGAAGATTTCTCCGATCCATGGTAGGCACTGAATCGACTGCGAGAGGCATCATCATCAGAAATTTGCTTCGAGACCTCTGCGGTGGAAGCATCGCCCTGATCCTGAGGATGCGTTGTTTGCTGGCCTGCATCTTCTCCATTGGCACTCGCTCTCGAGTCAGCGGTCTCTGCCATTTTGATCAGCAACGTCGAATTGAGGCGAGAACAGGCTTTCGCAGCAGGGCTCTTAACTTACCTGAGCGGCATGTATTCAAACATCGAACGATGTCCAAAGTCCACTATCTCCGCGACTCCGAAGTGAATGATCAGATCCATGCTGTAGGAAGCGAAGAGTCGGATGGCGGTGAGAATCGGCATCATAACAGACTTGCCATGTCTTTTCCGTAAAGTCGCCAGTGCGGATTGTGGTATCGGGATTATAGGATCGGGGTTGTAGCATCGGGGTTGTGAGGTTGGGATCAGGGGTTTTGGGGATGGCGTTGTGGAGTCATGGCTGCGGAATGCGTTATTTGTAGAATTGCATGGCTTGACCGGGTTGTCATACGGATGACTGTGACCTTATCTAGCATGTGACACCGGTCTCTCTGCAGCAAGCATCCAAATGATCCAGAATCGGGACAGGAAAGGTTGTCAAAAGTCTTGAACGATTCAAGAAAGCTGCATTGATCGGTCATGTGAGGTACCTCAAACATGACATTGTTGCAGAATGCTACGCCTATCACAAACCGGCAAGGTATGCACATCGCGCAATCCGCGGCGATGACTTTTGATCATAATCAATCCAGCTCGGGCACATGGTTCCAGGCGGTATCCAAACCATTGTAGAATACCCATCTGGTCATGTTCGCCACAACAAATTCGCCCCCCTTTCCAATCGCTTTAGCTCTTTCGTCCGCTACGCTGGTCGGCATCTTGGTCCCGCCCGGTTGAAGAGCCAGCTCGATTGAATCGAGAGATAAGTGAGCGATCTGATGGATGATGAAGCTGCTATTCGAGGCTTTGTTTGTGATTTTTGGAGCTCCTTGCTCGATGGCCGGTAAATCAACGCCAGAGTCATCATCTTGGCTGACTCGTTGTGAAGCCGCAGTGTCTTCGAGATGCAGACCAAGATCGAAATCCGGGAAGCGTTGAACCGTTGCATATAGAGCCCGGATCAGCTTCACAGCATGGCCCTCGTCTCGATACACGATGGATCTTCTAAACATATGTTGCCAGTCATCTTTTGGGTGAATGGGCTTGTACTCCAGAATCCGTTCAGGAAACAGCTCCGGGCATTTGCATGCGGCATACATGACGGCATCGACCCGTGCCTTTGTTTCGACTAGCCTTATCTTCTCTTCCAGTGTGAGCCAGTCCTGGGCGATAATGGCCGGATAGAAACCTGCAAGAGTCGTGTTGTGCAAAAGCACAAAGTCGACCTTCTCCCTTTTGCCAGGCCTTTGAGCAGCGCCCATCATGTATGCTGACATGTACATCATCTCGGCGGTTTTTCGATGCAGGTCTTCCGCTGTACGTTCGATGCGGAATCGACCGAGAAAGGGCGCAAGAGTCGGACCGTCCAGACGCTTCATAAGACCGTCGGCGATTTTGTTGAAAGGATCATCGTCCCTGACAGCTGTTGAGATCACTGTGTCCTTGCGCATGCTTTCAAGTATTTGGAGAATCGAGGTGGATGGGTCATCGGGATTTCGCTTGACGTATTCTTCGGTTGCTGATATAAATCGTTCGGGCCAATTATCATGCACGCAAGCTGCTGCAAGGGCTTCGGCGACGATGCTGGGCTGCTCGAATTCGATGGCACATCCAAGATGAATCATTGGATGTACTAGATCTAATCTGGTCGTTAGAATGGCTTGCACTGATCGAAGACAAGTCTCATCCCAGATTGATTCCTACCGGTATACATCCGGCCATGAATGTCGTTCGCAAGATCGTCTCCTTTCAGCACATACTCCCGGATGGTGCTTGGTACTCCACGCTGCTCAATTTCGCCGCGAAAGAACTCCAAAAAGTCAAGGTAATACTTGTCATGGCCCATACAGCTGCGGAATATCTCATGGTCTTGCAAGTTTAGATCGGCGGAAACTTGCTCATGATCACGATCGATCGGAGCTTGGTAAGGAACGTTGTAGTCCCACATATCTTGCATTTCCTCAATTGTGCCTCCCAAAGCCCATATTGCAAGAATGTGGTGAGTGATGTGGTCTGTAACGACTCATTAGCTCGCAACAGAGCGTACCTGCAAGGACAGCTTACTATGAAAGCCTGAGTTCCATCTTGTGTGATACAGCTTGTGATTCTGTGTTAGGAGTTCCGATGCCTTTCTCGAAGACTCTTTTGTTAGATTCGAAGCGTGTGTATGTCCTGGCGTCTTTCTGGAGCATAGTTTCACAGCGTCAGTAGGAGCGTCAAACATCTCGCTGAGGATTGTTGGGCAAGATAGATAGATGCTTCTAAGGCGAGATAGAGAACGGCGGCTCGAGATGTTACGCTATGTGGTACAGAGTCGACCGAGCGACCTTATCTGAATGCCCTCTAATGAATGTTTAGCAGCTTGTTATGTCTCAGGGTAATCTGTCACATAGTGTCACGTGAAAGTAGCAATCCCGAATCGCCGAAGGTTGTACCCCGAACGATCCGGCCTTCCTATTTCTCGATATTTCCATAGATGTTCGACACCTCTGCGATAGCCAGAAGGCATCTAACCGCTCTTTCCGTCAGCATCACACTGCGTCGTAGCCGGAGCCTTGCCCTTTGGATACACCTCCGCAGAAATGGCCAGGATATGGTTATCAGGAAGTGTGATGTCAGTCTGAGCCGCAGCATATCCGCTCGCACCAGCCGCTTGAGTGAGAGCCTGGACGAAGGAGTTGACTTGAGTGCTATCGCCAGAGCAGTTGCCGAGCTGATCGTTGTCCTGTGCTGTAGCACCGCCGTGGGAATAGCCGAGACCGTATCCGGCGAGAGTGGTGCCAGTGCCGATGGTGATGGAGACGGTGAAGGGGTGGGCATGGGCCCAGTCGTAGAAGGTGCTGCCGTAAGTCTTGAGCTTGTAGCTATGGTGATGGTCAGTGGGGTGAAAAAATGCCTCATGAGTGGAAGGGGCCACTTACGCTGCGGTGACTGCCTGCTGCCACCCATTGCCAATGTTGGCCTGAGCAGCTGTAGCCAACTGTCGACCACAGTCGAGAACAGCGCGACACTGTCCATAGTTCCAGCGCTTCTCGATGAGATCACGCTCCATCATAGAGCAACTTCCGGCATCGCAGGCCCGCTTGCTCAAAAGCTGAGCCTCGTAGTCGACATCACCGAATGGGATGAACTGGTCGCTGGAGGTGTGGATTTTGTCGTCCCACTCCTCGACTGGGATACCAATAGCCGCTCCTAAGGCAACCTGTTGCCACTTCCAAGTGCGTCCGTACCTTTCAGTGACATTGCCGTGACCGAAGCCAGCTTCGACGTGAGCCATTGGATCCCAGTTTGGCGATAGACTGCCAGTTGCGTTCTCTGCGGAAAGACCGAGCTCTGAGCGAATCTGTTCTTGATGGGCAGTCCACCATGGAGGTGAAGTCTGCGAAGCTCTCACTGCCTTACGTCTGGCTGCGGTATCGCGAGCCTTGACGCGGCGCTTGCCTGGGTCGGACAGATCACTCTGAACCTGCCAGGACAAGGCGTTCTTGCCAGCGCCTGTGAAGTCGACACAGCCGGCGTCAACACTAGCAACACCAGTCGAGCTGTCACAGTTGGTGCTTGAGTAGAACTCAATATCTGTCCAAAGTCAGCGTCTCAGTCGGCAGGAGCAATTTACTCTCGGATCGTACTGTTGTTGGCGCCATCGTTGCTCTGCTTTTCGACAGTCGCAGATTGGGCATTTGTCGGCACTCGCATGCATGGAGCGTTGGATGGGTCATTTTCGTAGTATGTTCCTTCGCCCTCGTCGGTACACTGCGGTCCAAGCCAAAAGTTCACCTCGAAAGCAGTGGAGGTCGAGAATAGCGCTGCCGCCGCAAGGAGCAGTGTCTTTTTCATTGATGGAGCCATAGTAGTTGCGAGAGAAATGGGTTGCAAGCTGAGCTGATTGAGATTCGATGAGTTGCTGATGCAGGCTTCTTTTCAGGCTTCGAGGCGTCTCTATATATGTTGCGGAGTTCATAACCCGCCTCGAACTCGTCACGGTGCTGCTGGAGTGATGATGCTCTTGGATCGGGATCGACACCAGCTGAACTCGGATGCTTTCCAATAGTTCATTCCTCTCCACATTGAATGTGTTGTTGCCTCCATTGAGAACGAACAGCCCTCGGAGAAGCCTGAGGTGATCGGTCTCATGGCTAATGCGGTAAGAGGTGCACGTTGCATCGCAGTGAAGAGCGATGAAGCATGCAGATACTCCCTGAGCGAAGGATGGTAGAGGTGAGGACTCGCGGTAGCCAGTGCAACATCGGCCATCTTGAAGCGTGTTGGTTAAAAGACGCTCGCATATAGTTGGTCGCGGTGCTCGTGCAAGCCTCCGCGGATGTCAGTAGCTCAATTGGCATGTTGTCTCGCCCGAGACACCAGCCTGAGCATGTTCCCCATGGTACCATGTTGGAGCCAAGAGGGCTCAGTGAGTTGATCAAAACAGCGATGCTTGTAGCATTGTGGCGTCCGGTAACCCATGCCCGTACAAACAGCGTGAAAATACTCCAGTCTAGTGGCAGATCTCATACCCATTAGGGTGCCACGTGGATTGCCATGTGCGCTGGTCTTGTGGCCAGGAAGGCTAGTCTTGGCTCTTTGCGGCATCGACGGACCTGTTCACGAGTGGAAATATTGATAGCCTGGATAGCAGTCATGCGCCGGACGTGATGCAGGAAATGTCACTGAACGGAGATGTCCCGTCCATCGCACCCGCTTCTGCCGCGTGAGCCGATAATGACATCTCTGCGCTCCAGATCCGCGTATTCTCTAGAACAACAGAATCGGACTCCGACTGTCCTCCCCAATAAGCGACAATGAGGGATTTTATGCACCAGGATGAAGCTGATGGCGCGTTGGTATGGACCAGGAACACTGTCTAAACTCGGCCCTCAGCTGAGCGGGAGCCCTCGCTGTGCTATGCAGTAGTGAGTGCCTGGCCTTGAGAAGATCTCCGAGTTCCCTTCCAGAGTTGATAAAGCCATGTGGTAGTAGATGCTGTCTCTCGGTCATGAAGGTTGCAACATGAGATGCTCATGGCCTTGCAATGACGCCACGCCAATCAGACTGTCCTTCTCGTGTCCGGAAAATTGACATCGCGCTTCTAAGACCTTGTAGAGAGCTATGATACAGACTGGAGCCGGCGTGAAGGTAGTGTTGTTGGTAAAGTGACGTCTGGTTGCTTGTAAGAAGCTTCGGGATGAAGAAGCGTGAGGTCAAGCTTCGCCGAGCCAAACGAGGTATACCATGAACGCAGCCAGTCCAAGAAGTACGCAGTTAGCACGTGAGATCGATCCTGCCCGAATTATGTAACCTTCCGTATGCCTCTTCCTTCGCTCATAGCTAGTGACATCCTCACCTCAGCTCCTCCGCGCCAAGCCGAAGTCTGTCGGACGGATATTGGTGCCTAGCTCATGGACGAACGCAGGTCTCGATGAATAGGTCGTGTTGGTTGTCCGTCTCGAATGACTGATCAACACAATAGAACCTCCGCGGACCAGTATTGCACCGGCTTCAATCAGCAGACAACAATGACTTCGCATAATTGATGAAAGCGTTGGTTATCCAAGACAGGCGCGAGCAATGTCATCAGCTGAAAGACTCCAGAAGACACTCCAGCCTCCGATCCGCAACAACTCTCCTTCCAAAATGCCATCCCCTCTCCTCAGCAGACGATGGGACGCGTACCTGACCTGCATCGTCTTCAGCCTCCTCATGAACTCCCTCCTCAACCACACACTCCGCCCGGTGGCATCGCATGCGTTCTTCATTCTATACGTATTGGCCGGACGATTCTGCATTTCTCTCGCCTGGATAAACGTCTATCAATGGCTTACCGGCGAAGAGGGTCTCGATCCTCTCGTCAATATCGGGATCAGCTTTTTCGCAGCGTATTTGGCGGAGACATACTGGAATGCTTGAAGGATGATGTCTGGGCGTATGCTGTTCGGTGGTGAAGCGGCAAGGGCATCATTTCACGTCGGCGGGTGTGCAGGAGATTGGCGTAGTTCATGAATATAAGCAATATTCTTTCTCATCTCTGACCAGGATTTGTCGTAACGTTTCTCGGACTCTCGATTCAATCGGCTCTTCAACATTGCTGTACAATTACCTCCAAGCGTCTGGATACGTAGCGCTGACAGAGCTGCCGATATTCTCCAGAACCACATCATCCATCTCTATACCATTACACTCCCAGCTGCCGCGGCGCACTGCTTAATGCCAATGGTTTGAGGGTTGACGAGGCCACTGAGACTGCTGACGGTCATGTCGGAGATTTTGAAGGTGCTTGTGTCGCAGTCGCCAGGTATCGCACCGCCAACCGCGAATGGATCACAGCATGTAGCGGACTTCCGAATGGCCCGTCTTGCAATATGACGATTCGCGTCTGCCACTACCTACTCGGCATGTAGATTTGGCTGGCCGCCTGTCCCTGGTTGATGGAGAGCGTCGACGTTCTTTCAGGTGAACCTCTTGTCACTGGTAAGGTGGGGTTTTGTCCCTGCCGCCCGATCTCAGCCGTGATGGCATGATGCGGTGAAGACCGGCGTCGAGCATGTCCTTTGGCATGACCCTGAGTGAACGACCATGTTCATGCTAATATCGAAGTATTTCATGCAACGCCAATAACGGTGTGGGATGTCAGGAGATGTTTTGTTAGAGAACGAGAACACGAGCAAGTTTGAAACGAGAGGGCAGACCCACTTTTATTCATGCCAAGAGACTCTGAAGCCTGAGGCAACCATCTCAAGAGGTCAACCTCGCGATCAATCAACTCTTCACCATTGCTCGTTGCTCGTACGCTCAAAACGCTATGCCAAAATGCCAACACAAAACACAACAATCATTCAGACTCTCGTATCACAACCTCCAGCACACCGCAGCCACCAAACTTTCCTCCATCATCATCTTCAAATCCTATACCCAGCAACGCCCCTCATCCCCGTCTGCTGATAACACCTCCAAACCCCCCTCTCCCTCCTCCACCAAAGAATCGTCACACTCTCCCTCTTCATACTCCCTCTACCCCTCGCATCCAAGTCCGTCACACTCAACAACAACCACACACTCGCCAATCCGTTTTCCTCATCCACATCCGCACTCACGCTCGCCACGTCCATGCTCTGACTTTTCGTCGCTCTCCGGAAATATCTAATGTAGTCTTCTCGACTCCGGAGCAAGGCGGGGTGGGATGATGTGTGCGAGAGATCGATTTCGGCGCGGAAGTCGGAGACGAGCCAACGCGAGAGGTTGGGGGAGGAGAAGTCTCGTGTGGAGAGGATTTGGCCGATTTGAAGGGAGCGGGCTTCGAGGTCCTTTGATGTGGGGGACTTGGAGGAGATGGCGTGGGTTGAAGGGGAGGGTGTTGGGCGGAGGATTTCTAGAGAGGTGGCCATCTTGATTCGAATTGGCTCAGGTGTGAGATGTTGAGTTGTTGTTGTGGTTTGAAAGTGTAGTGCCAGGTTTACGCTTCGGTAGGTCAATTGTTCTTCAAGAGCTACCGCTGTCGATAATTAAGTCGATGATATATCTCGTTCGGATTGAATGCGACAGGGTAGGACTTCGGCCTCCGACGTACGCAGCTCTTGTCTCAGATGGCGACAAACCCTCGTAAAGTAGGGCAGACGTAGGTCTCAGGTATATGTACCTGTAAGGCAATCGTCACCAAACTCTTTCCCTGCGTCGATCTCCACAGAGCACAGGACTCTCTTCGGATGTGAAAGTCGGAACAGCAGTTTCGGAAGAAATGTCCCGAGAAACGTCGTCAGCGTACAGTACCAAGCGTAGTCAGGTACGGTCCTTAGTCCCGGCTAAATGAATAAAGCAGTAAAAGTGGTAACTTCCAAGAAGTCTGAAGTTACAACGATCTACACTTTGGCATGAAGGTAGATGCAACCTCAGCTCTCAGCCTTCCGAGATGCTGGGCAATATACCCACCTTATGCCATTCAATCTTTGGCAGATGTCCGGGAGCATCGGACTTTGCGAATGTACGACGCAGGAGGTACACGCATGTGCGACGTATTCCTCTCGTAACGAGATGAGGTGCCTGAGGGCAAGACCCTAAAGCCACGAAGAACGCCCTCGTCCGCAGGGCAACACTACTGCAACGAGCCGGCCGCGAAGCATGCGAGTATTTCTCGTGTAGATTATGCAAGATTGGCGAGACTGCTGGGATAGGGCGGCAAGGAGAGCAAGGCGCCTAGTAGAGGAACAAGGCATAGGGTTCTCTCAGTTGGCGGTGTCAGAGAGCTTGGGGCAGAGGGTCGGAGCAGGAGCGTTTTGGCCGGATGGAGAAGTTGCTGCGGCGAGCATAGAGCAGCCTCTCCTTCAGCGAATGCCTATTGCTGAGTTCTGTAGCAATGGGCGAATTCCCTCGGCGACTCCGAGCATCAATAGGAAGCAAAGGAAGATGTTTGCATAATCCCAAATCTTCCTCTTGGTCCAGTTCGTCCGGGGCTGCATATCCTCCATCCCGACAGAGGTCTTCCAGAATGCGGTTGTCGACAGGGTCTCCACGTGGCCGGGAAAATCACCTATCCAATCCATCGGGTGCGCAGTCAACCTCACGCTACGCCTTGTATACCGTCTTTGTGTTAGGCTGGCCT
Organism: Pseudocercospora crystallina; assembly: GCA_003666085.1. Taxonomy (NCBI): domain Eukaryota; kingdom Fungi; phylum Ascomycota; class Dothideomycetes; order Mycosphaerellales; family Mycosphaerellaceae; genus Pseudocercospora; species Pseudocercospora crystallina. The sequence continues at coordinate 58,018 of QQNG01000014.1, read as the reverse complement.
GTGTTGCGTGTATAAGAAGACGCTAGCTCGGCGTACGATGATGGTACGTTTCGGAAGCGAATGTGCTCAGGAGGGCTGTGGCGCCGAGCCCTAGTTGTCGACAAAACGCTAGAAAGGAGGGCTTTCGTGAGGCAGAGTTGCCGTGCATTCGATGATGATAGTACACATGCTTCGTATGGGTATGAAGTTCGGCATTCGTGCTCTTCGGCGAAATGAGCGAGCTCGCTGGCGACGAGCAACTCTGTCGGTACATTTCGATGTCTTTGGCGGAGAGAACTTCGAAGCAAGCCCTGGAGTCTAGGGCAAGCAAAGTCTGCAGTCGCTGTCGACTCGGCAAGCTGCAGACGAACATCCGATAGCTCACCGCAATTGCCATCCAATCAAACCACCCGAGTGTCAACCTCACCTCTCCTCGTGAGCTCCTTCCCTTTCTCGAGCCGGTCCAGACCACACCACAGCCTCCGCTCAACCTATAGCTATACCAATCCCTTCACCCTTCCTACCACCCAAATAGGGCTCTCGCACACCACTCCATTCCCAGACTCTCACGGCCGCGTCCTTGTTCGGCACCGAGTCTCGCGTGGCAGCCTGAACAACATGTGTATATGCAAGTCATGAACGCCTCACCATCCCTCCCAGTGCCACAAGTGGTGATGACCGGCCAAGTACGCTTCTGCTTTGGCGCCCAGGAGGATCATCAAGAGAGGATTGCCCTAGGGTACCTTTCAAACCCACTTGCTCCTCACTCTCCTCAGTGTTCAGTAATCGTAAAAAGGGCATCTTTGAAGTTTAAAAGTTACGTCTTTGTTCGTCCGCTTCGTCCGCGGATAATGAGCGAGGCCGAGATAGAAGGATAATACGAAACACAGTGAGTTTATAGGTTGATCTTTCTTCTCATCATCTCTCCATTGAGGTTTTCTATAATTACTCTGACAGTGCAGTGGTGGTACTTCCTTCGTACCTCCTCTCACAGGTACATGTATGTACAACATCATCATCCAAACAAAAAGGGGAAGCGAGGCTCTGTAAGGCCTGCAGCGATTGTCTGTAGTTGGCACAGCTTTCGACACCGTTTCCAAAGAACACCACCCAACCACCCACCCAACCGGTCCAGTCCAGTCTGTCCTGTCCCATCCATCTCCACCAAATCAAGTAGAAAATCCCCAAGGCTGCTTTTCCGAGTCGCAGCTCATCCAGCTTCCCAATGTGCATACGAGCGCAAGCCGAAAGCAGATACCGCTCCAGACCTTGGCTCCCAACCCCAAACCGACACCGATGATGCAAAGGGATACAAAATGTGTAAAAGAAGGTAATGGTGGTGGGTGGTGATGCTCGAGTTTGTAGCAATCATCCTCATCCGGACACTGGTAACATTGCGGCCGTCTCCTGATTCCCAAATCCAAGGGTCGTGCGCAAGAGGGCTGGCATGCCCTTCGTCGTTGTGACCGAGTCGGTATTCGGGTTCGGTTTTCCATCCTGAACTTCCGCGGCCGGGTTCTGTTGCTTCTCGGTTTGACAAGTTCTCCAGTCGCGCGTGGGATGCGTCCATCGATGGTCGTGCATATGCCAACGATGATGCGCGGGCTCAAAGCCTTATCCAACTTGGCGCGAAGTCTCTCATGCAAGGCGAGTCCCCACGGCCGTAGTGGTTGTGCTCTCCTCCATTTTCGTGAAGCAGCTGCCCTTCATAGTCGCACAAAGCAATGTGTCATTCTCGAAGAGGAGATCGCTCTGTCAGCGCTCCACTTTCGGCCAGCCATTGACCCAAGTCATGGCGATATAGCCAAGGACGACCACCGCAGCAAAGCTCCCATAAGGAACTCCGTAATAGAGAAGCGCACTGTCCCTGTCGCGCAATCCCTTTGAATCGGGCCCTAGCACCTCCTGTGCCAGGAACTGCGTGATTATCTTCGCCTGTTCCTGGGTGATGGGCTGGCCATCCTCGACACCCGCTCGTTGCAGCAGGCTGTCGGAAGTGGGACTCGACAATGCCGGTGATATCGCATGTCCATTTGGCTCCGAACTGCTGCCATCGAGCTGTGCTGGGCGTTTCGAGAATGACTTCGGAGATATCTTCACGGGTGAACGAAGAGTTGTGCCTTCGTGGTCAGCGTTTTCTTGTCGCTTTTCCTCGATCATCTCGGCAAGGGACTTTCGGGCTTGGTCACGCTCGGTTTCCGCGGTCTCGGCACGTTGGCGGTAGGCCTCCATTTGTTGCTTCATCTCATCCATAGAAGCACGAAGGCGATCAAGCTGAATCTGGAGTTCAGGAGCAGGGCTGCCACTGACGGATGGTGAGCTCGTGTCCGCAGTAGCTTGACCATTCCCGGCTGTTGAGTCTCTCCTGTCCCCTTGCTCCAGACGTTGTGCTCGCACTTCTGCGCTCTCCCTTGCTGTTCGCTCTTCTTGAAGCTCTTTCTCGAGATACCTCATGCGCTCGCTCTGATCGCTGAGGGCTCCTTTGGCCAGCTTCAGCTCCTCACACAATCGAAGAATGTCGCCAGAGTGATCGGTGCGTGTTGGCGAGCTGCTGGCCGACGGAGGTCGCGCAGTGTCGCTTCGCCGAAGCAATGGCTGAATGATGGGATCGGCGAGTGCTTTCGCGACGTCCGGCTTTTCGGGCAACGGGGCCTGAGGCGGTGGAGCGGGAGGTTCGGAGAAGTGGGCTTTCAAATCGAGCTTCGACTTTGTGGGTGAACCTCTTGACTTTTCTGAGTTCGATTTGGCCTCTTTCGCAACAGGTGATTCCACTTTTCCACCAAGCATGGCTTCTATGGCTTGCCTGGCGCGTGCAATTTCTTGCGACTGTTGCATTGCAAGTTTCATTTCGTACTGCAGGACTTAGTACAGAACAAGAGAATATAGGCTTTGTACTCACATTCAACTTCCTGACAATATGTTCTGTCGTGATAGGATTCAGCCAATTCCTCATGTGGTTCGGCTGGTTCATGATGCCCATGGTCATCGCAGCTTGGCTCACAGCTGGGTTCACGGAGCCTCTACCATTCATTGAACCCTGGCTGCTGGACCGCTTAAGCATTTGAGGGGCCATAAGTCCTTGCCCGGCACTGGGATCGAGATCTCCAAAGTTCAGTGCGTCGCCTGCTTGTCCATATATTCCCGCGTGCTCAACCTTGGCAGCAACCTTATGATGCACGACCGTCTTCTGATCTTCCGAAACAATATCTATTCCAAGTTCCAGGACATCTTGCTCGCGCAGCTCCCGAGGCTCGGACTCCTTATTTTCCTGGCTCAGTCGCATGCCATTCACAAATGTGCCATTGCTCGACTTGACATCGCGAATAAATATGCGACCCTGTCTGTCGGCGTATATCTCGGCATGTTGCCTTGAAAGGACTTTCGAATCGAAGTATCCGTTGAGCGGCGTGGGTACGGTCTTTTGGTTCGTCTGGCGGCCTATGCGAAGCACATCTGGTGCATATGGTACAGTGATGGTCTTGCGCTCGAATGTGCCATTCATGGGCGAGAGGTGCAGGATAGCTTGCGCCATTGGCTGCTGTTGGTCTCTGACTCCATTGGCCTGTGCGGTCCCGTTCGCTATTTGTTGTGACGGCAGCATGGGCGCGTGCAGTGCGGATATCGCAGAAGAAGCAGTCGCGCCAGAAGTCGCCGAGCTCACTGCTTGAGGTCTCGCTGTTGTTATGCCGGTTGCGGGCTCTGATTTTGTTGGAGGCCACAATCCGCGTGTCGGCTTCTTTCGAGTCGCCCAGCTGTTGGAATCTGCGGGTGGCTGGACCGCGCCGTTGGCCTGTGCGGCAGCCGAGTTGGCAGAGATAGTCGAAGTTGAAGATGCGGTTGAGGCAATAGATGAGCTGGAGTTTTGCCGTTGGGCTGTCTTGCGCGGGCCCGGTGTAAACATTCTGCTGACCTCATCTGAACTCATTGCTCCCACGCTGTTGCCGTTAGATCCCCATAATCGAGTGGAGGGGGTGAAGCTGGATCCTAATGGGGGAGCGACCGCCGTCATTGGGGGTGATGTGTACGGAAGTCGCGCGGGTTTGGCCTTCTTCTTGCACGTTGCTTGCTGGCGCGGCGGGTGTTTCTTCTTTTCGTTTCAACTCTCACTCACGTGTCCGGCACGCTCCGCCGGAGACTTCTATCAGCGGCGAGAAGAGCGGTATGAGAATGCAATGGATTGCTATTACAAGGTGATATGGTGTATGGGATGTCGTGATATCGTTCAGCCGTGCCGACCCAAGATCGGGAGGGTGCAGGGAGTCGGTATGTCGTGTGCCTCGCGGAAAAGTTGCTTGCGGGGCGCGGAAGGAGCGTCGAGGGTGGGTAGGGATACTGAGGGCGGCGGTGAGGACGTCGTGATGGCGATGAGGTGAAGGAGATGAAGGAGATGGACCAAGCGAGGCCGCTGGTGAGGTGAAGTGAGCGCGGTGTCGACTGGCCGTCCTGCGTGGGCGTCGAGGGTGTCAAGGGCGGCTGCCAGACCAATCCCGGTAGCTGGCGCTATGGCATCTGCTTCCTCCGCCAAAATCGCCCGTGGCTGCTCGTGCCTCTCGTACTGTTCTGTCTCCCGCTCGCGTGTCGTGGTTACGGAGACAGTGTCGCTGTTTTGGGTCTGCTGCTGTTTCCCACTCCAACGTCGGGACGAAGAAGTCGCAACCCACTCTTCATCACGTGACCTGCAGCCGACATTCACTCCGCTTCCTGGCAGCAAGCTTCCACCAGACATTTGCCTGTCCTGTTCATCACTACCGCAAGACGATAGCTCAAGATGCCGCCTGTAGCTGGAGCTGGTGGAATGTCGGGACCTTCGACCTTCGACAAGTGTATGCGATGCATAGGCCGAGAATACAGCACGATCGCTGACTTGAAACAGTGAAGATGGGTGCCATGATGGGTGGATGTATGGATGCGACCTGAACAAGAGCTTGGAGATGCGATGCTGATAGGATCCAGCTGTCGGTTTGATCATCGGATTCATCTTCGGCGCGACGAACATCATCAGATTCGGTCCGGGCCCAAACGGCATGATGAGAACACTGGGACAATACATGCTCGGGTCTGCAGCGACGTTTGGGTATGATACATTCAAAGGAATCAACACGGTTCTTGTGGCTGACTATTTGCAGCTTTTTCATGTCGATTGGTACGACCATCCGAACAGAAAGCTCGCCGATCGTGACAGAGGCTTTCCGCCAAGCACAAGCGAGGAACGGGCGACCGATGATTATGCCAGTGGACCGCATGCAGAGGAGGAAGATGCATCAATAGCCACGAGAGCTACGATGAGGCAATGTTTTATAGCTGTACAAAAGATCACGGACAGAGGTGGAATACCCAAAATCGAAAGACAGGCGTTCGGACGGAGAGGTCGTGAAGACCAGGCGAGGGAAAGAGCCATGCCGTCTCGAACCGTCATGCATAGCACAGGTGCTATAGAGTAGGTGGCTTAAAATCATCTCGAGCGCATCTCAATTGTTCAAAAGTGCGTTCACCCTCACAGAAGATGCAGCCTGTAGTCGCTCCTTCTCTCTCTACCCGTTTGTCATTCACATGCTTCACAGCTGGGGAAGGCGCGCTAACGCTGCAGGGTCTTGGCGCCACCCAACTCGACTCACAAACATCACTCGTTTCAACTTCACCTCCAACAAGCATCGCACGAACAACCTCGCCTAATCATCGCATACAGAATGGCGCCACCAACGCCATTCGAGACTATGCAGAATGGCCTCAGAGTTGCAGAACAGAGCATCGCTAACATGTTCAAGGACGTCAACGACCGCGTCGATAACATGCAGCGCACGAACGCGGAGACTCTGGAAGCAATGAAGAAGGAGATGGCGGCCTTACACAAAGAACTCAACGCAGCTCGTTCCAATGAGCAGGCTCTCAAGCAGACCGTCGACAAGCTTGCCACGGCGAATGAGAACTTGTCGGGCCGCCTCACTGGCATCCAGGACGGACTCAATGCCGTGGAAGAAATGGTCAAGGAGGTTGGAGAGTGAGTGGACCTGGCTCTAGAGTACTCACTGACTCACGCTGACTCGAGACGAATAGATCGCACGGCGGAGTCTCACTCACTGCTCTGAGTGACGAGGTCGCGCAGATTCACGTTACGCTCGCTAACATTCAGCAAGAGCAGAGGTAAGGTATCTCTGGTCCTCACTTTTCGAGATCATAGCTAACATGCTGTAGTGCACTGAAGGAGCAGGCGCAACGCCAACAGCCCTTCATCTCGAACATTCTGGCTGCTGCTGCCGGATTAAGCGGCGTGTCTCCAGGTAGGTGGTAAAGGTGGCCTACGCGGAAGGCAATGCTAACCGTGAGGATCAGATTCACAGCTTCCACCAACGGCCCCGAAACCTATGGATCAGGCCCCGCTGGATGGCGCCAGTGACAAAGACCTCGACGCCGAAGAGCAGCGCTCCGTCGCCAGTCGAGCTTCTCAATCCTCACATACATTCAAAGCTACTTCGCCACAAGCGCCTACCACGCAGGTATCGCCAGCTCTCAGCCCAGAGGACGATGAACAAGAGTATGACAACCTAGACGATCTCGACGAGCTCGAAAGCCCTGAGAAGCGTCCAGTCGCTGGAGCAAAGCGAACTTCCAGCATGCGGGGGAGCTTGGACGAGGAGAGACAAGGCGGCATGCTCGGTCGCTCAGATTCAAACTCTCTCAAGCGTCGCCGAGGAACGTTGAATCTGAAGCGTGGCGACGCTCAGAAGAAGGTATCGCCGTCGAACGTCAACACAGACGGAGTCAACGGCCTCGGCGACAAGATCCTTTACAGCGACGCCACCAGCGATAACATCACTGTCGCTCGTCCAAAGTCGATGCAGCTCCCGGTCTTTGCGCCAAGCCCTGGCAGCCAGAAGATTATGGACGCACTCGACACAGCCCGTGCTGAGTCTCTCAAGAATTTCCAGGCGCCATTGATAGGCCCCGCAAGACCACAGACCAGACGCTCGCGCAGCCAGCATGACTCCCTGCTGAGCGCCTTCCAAGCACGCAGCAGTCCGAGCACCGAGCAGCGCAGCAGTGCCCCGCCGACTTCTGCTCAGCAGCAGGCAGAGTCTCCAGCAGCGAGCACACCAACAATCGTCCCGCCAGTAGCCCAGTCCCCTTCAATCGAGGCTGTCGCACAGATGTATCGAGCAAACTTCGAAGCCACAGAGCCAACAGCTTCCGCAAACACGGCCGTTGCTACCACACCAGCCAACCGTCCCACTCGTGCGAAGAAGCCCACCCTTCGCGCAGACCAGATGGACATCAGCAAGATGAAGAAGTCCGATTTGGGCAAGTAGGGAAAAGAGGATGCTGACACGAGATACTGATGATACGAGATGATGAAGCTGTCTGACGACCGACAAGAACTGTGTTTGGATCGAATGAGCGCAACGACTGATTATGATGAGTTGGTTGATGGAAGACTTGCGCAGGACAAGGGGAGGGATGGTCCTTTTCCCCACGTACTTGTACAACTTGTACATAATGACAGCCTGTGTACAAATCACGTCGAGTCCTTCCTAGTCCAGCTTGCTTTCTTTTCCTTCAAGAAACCGTGCTCCTCGCTTTTGTCTTCATCAGAAAGATTGGAGTGATAGACCCGAAGAAGAACATGAAGACAGCAACACGGACGAGATCAAAAGAACCCTCAGGTCATCATTTATAGTAATACATCGCTGCACGAAGAATATCCCCACCCGCGTCTTCAATCATCGCTTCCCTTCGTCATCGTCCTTCCGTCCCTCAAAAGCCGAACTATTCCCATTATAGAACTCCGCATTCTGATCTTTCTTCGCAGCCTCTGCGCGCTGATCAGCCAGCGTCTTGACTTTGATCCTCCCCGACCCAGAACTATCCGCCGAACCATCCATATCAGGCCGTTCAGTCTCCAAACTGGATGTCGAGCTCTCGATGTTATTAGAGGATGAAGTGGCACCGGCTCCAAAGCCGGGAACATATGATAACGCAGATCCAAGCAATCCACTCGCTCCACTTGCAAGAGAATAGGTGTAGTGGAGTGCGGCAGACATGTACCCTCTACCAGCTCCCGAATACGCCTCGGTATACCCGGCAATTGGAACCAGCACCAGCGTGGCATTCGGCGTCAACCCCAAATCAGCCAGCGTCTGATGCTCCTCGGAGACTTCTATACTCCTGCTAGGAGCTGGTGCCATGATCTGCTTGAACGTGAAAGGTACGTCTGCGGCATTCTCATTCCCCTGCTCGGCCGTTGTCTCTTTGATCCATTCTCGAACCGTGGAGTCAAGCGTTGCGGAGGGTTCGAAACGTCCTTTGATGGATGTCCCGTCGAAGAGTCGTATCATGAGCGAGCACATGCCTCCCGCGCCGGCCCTTCGTTTTCGAGATGCTTCGGAGCTGGGTGGTAGGTTCAGTTGTGAAGATGGAGCTTCTGGTTCTGCTGCTTCTCGTTCTCGTTGCGCGCGGGCTTTACGCTCTTGCTTGTCAGCTTCGATCTGTGCTAAGATTCGCTTTCGCTCGTTTGCAGCTTCGTCTTTCCGTTGCTTTTGTTGCACGAGCCAGTCTCTCCGTGCTTTGGCTTGTTCTGATCCATCTTCTGCAGGCTGTTTGCCTTTGTCTTTCGCGACTGCAGCCTCCGCCTCCTTTCGTCGAGCGTTGGCGCGAGCTGTCCTTTCCGCCTTCTCCGCTGCGTCTCGCTTCGCTTTTTCGGCTTCTTGTCTTTGCGCACGATCGGGAAAGAGATTTGACATGCTCGGGCTTGCGTCGGATTGTGACGATTCGGGTTGGGCCTGGGTCGGCTGTGAAGAAGATTGTGTCTCTGAGTTGATCACTGTGGGTTGTGAAGATGTCGGCGGACTTCTCGTGTCCCTGGGTTGTTGCGTTGTCGTCTGCGCATCCGAAGCACTCTTCTCTCGCTGCGAATTCGCGAACGTCTCCAGTCCCAACGCCCTACTTATCCTCTCCACAAACTCTTGTTTCTCAACTCCCGTCTCCACCTTCTCCAGCACCGTCCCTTTATCAATCACCACAAAAGTCGGGCATGTCTCAACAGGGCAGAAAGCTCCCAAGAAGTTCATTTCTTGGCTGCCGTATTGTATCCGCAATATGACAGCTTTCATGGCAAACATGTCGATGATTGCGGGCTTCTGTCCATGACCAAGCCATTGCTCTTCCCATACTTTGCTCGTCTCATCGTCGTCGGCGCGGATGAAGCACGCGACGAGTTTCTGCTCGGTGATGGCGCGGGAGATGCCGCTTTGGAGGTCGCCGTCGTGGAACATGGAGGGTGCGGGTTGCCGTGCGGTGGTCGGGTGTCACAAAGGAGTAAGGAGTCCAATCTCGAAAGATTTGAGGTGTTGTAGGTAGGATAGTGTTGCTGTTGTGAAGACAGCTCTCGCGACGTGGAGTTGGCAGTTCCCCACAGTCGCGGGGCTAAATAGAGTTTGGCGGAGATACGCTTGGACCAGTACGAAGTGAATGAGGTTTCTTCAATCGCCCAATGCTTCCCTCACCTACATTCATCACATTATTCAATACATCTGTCCGACAGGCCTGACATCTGATCATAACCATGAGATCTCGGGTCTACCGGAAAGACTGAAGTCCTCATGACTGGGTTACCCACTGGCCTGACCCCCCGACGCAATCAATGCACTCCGTTCGCCTGAAATGCTCAAAACGCCTGACATTTGAGCGCCGCAAGAATGTTTTGAGAAAGACACTCGCTCATCTGCGAGTCTGCGAGTAGTCGCCGTCGGTAACGACATGGGAGCCTGCCAACATCATGCTCCACGCTCCATAGGCCCACCAATCTGCGGCTGAGCTCTTGGCTGCACTCGCTACAATGCATGTACACTGTGAAAGGCCACACACGGCCATGCGCCGGCATCCCGAAGACTGTAGCCGATAGCCTTGCAACAAGATCAGGCTGGGGATGTTTCCCTCAAAACCTGTCCAGTGCCGCTGGCTCAACGCATATCTCGGACATCCAGGCTGTTCATCCCAAATATCTTATCAATGAGCGTCCCGTGCGAGTCAAACGCTTCGATAGCAGGTAGCGGAGTATGTCAATTATTGATGGAAACAGAAGCACTCACTGATACCGGCTGATGCCTGGATAGACCGTCATCGCTTCCTTTGTCGGCTCCTGCTTTTGCATCCTGCTATCCCTCATCCAACTCCTCTTTGACGATCGCTTTGGATTCTGGAAATGCCTCACCGGGATATTCAACCATGAGAGCTCTGACTGGAAACTGGAAAGGCATAGTCGTTTCTCCAAGCAACTCTTGAGCACGCTGCGTGGTTCCGCTCTCTCACAAATCCTGACGGCGTTGGCACTCACTTCGTCTCTATGGCATTACTACCCGCAAAGAGAGCAAGTCCAAGACCCGCATGCTTCACTTGCAATCAACCTGGCCAATCTCGCTGCCTACGCTCACCTCCCAGCGTTACTGATCGCAGCCAAAATCAATTTCTTCAAGCGCGGTTTTCATAATGTTCTGATACCCGGGACATTAGTCGTACGTCTCGTTATCGCAGCAGCGTACTTCATCATGTCCTTCGTATTTACGATCCGACAACAATCCCTCGGCGTCTGCTCTGGATGGTTTCTGTGCTCCGTCCCCTGGTGGACAACGATCATCACCGCGATCATCTCGCTCGGCCTAATCGGCATCCTGGCCAGAGAAACATTCTCCAGAAATCTCAATGATACTTCTTTTGTGATGCGGAGGGTTCCCGATCAGAATGGCGAACCTCAGTATCGCACTCTAAAACGAATCAACTTTGCTTTCATCTTAGCATTCCTATTGAGCTACGTCGCAGCGGGGTGGTCCATGTGCTCAGCCTTCCAACTGAAATACCACGAAGCAATCCAAGGCTGCAAGATGAACACCGGCGAAGAAAACGACTGGACACTTGGACAATTCACTACCGTGTTCGTGCCCATCGCGCTACCGTATGGATTCTGGGAGTCACAGCTCGGTAAGCGGTGTTACTCTCTTATGCCACGAAAGTATGTATTAACCAAGGTATGCAGACAAGTCTACGGAAACTCGAATAGAGCAAGCAGAGCAGCTCGAAGACGATCGACAAAGGCTGCATAGCTCACAGCCGCCACGAGTTGATGCGGATGAGTATGAGATGAACGATCCGTGGGTTAACAACGGTGGATTGATGGAATCTGATGAGCACCCGCATGCTGGACTTTGGCAAGCCGGAAGGCGGATATGATCGAGAAGTGAGAGATAGCGAAGATGATCATAATGTCATCGTAACTCGTTCTATGCACTACGATTTATTACTCTTTCTTCCCTAAATGCAGCTTCCCCTTGACCTTCTCCTCAATCTGATGCAGTTTACTTGGCTTCTTCTCCCCATTTTGCCCATCTCCTTCATGCTCTTCCCCATCGTGCTTCCCCTCATCCATCTTCGCCTTAGTCTCATCTGAGACACCATTCTCTGGCAGCAACTTACTTTCACCCCAGTGCTTCTCACCGGGCTTCTCTCCACCAGCCGTCGGAATCGCAGACGGGTTCTCTCGCGTAGCTGGTTTCGAAGAGCCCTGCTTTTCGTTTGAGACTTCGGCTGCTGGTCGGTCGGCTTGTCGTCCTACGTCAGGCGAACGTGTGCTATGATCGCCTTGGGATGTGGATTTGGAAGGTGGGAAGTCGGAGCTCTTGGTCTTGTTATCAGCTTCGGACGCTGGCGGTGAAGTACTTGAAATGCTTTTGTGAATCGGTGCTGCTGGGATAGGAATAGCAGTGATGGACCCACGAGGTCCGTCTGTAGGCTGCTTTCCCACAGATGTGTCCTCGCCAGCGTACTTCGGCTCATGCGCCACATCACCAACCACGGAAGCACGCTTCTCAAAGCCAAACTGTGGCATGGCTTCAGACTCGCGTCGTGAGGAGTCAGGTGCTGGATAAGGCACGTCAGAGGGGCGATGTGTTGATGGCGCTGGTGTCCCATGTAGGGAGGTAGGGATGTCGATATTCGCCTGCGAACCCTGGCCAGTGGTGCCATTCGCAATTCCTCCGCTGGCTGTACGAGGGATGTCTCTTTCAGCCGGCCAGTTGCCGATTTCTTGTACACTTGAGCTTCGGTCCGCAGCACGGACGTCCTTTGCTGCCTCGGTCTTGGTCTCGCTGCTCCAGTTTCCGACCTCTTTCACTCCGTGAGGCTGTGCTGATGTGACACTAGCAGTGCTTGATCCAATTGCAATGGCCTCTGCGTTGGGTCTCGTCTCGGGGACCTTGTCTAGGAGTTCTCTCTCCATCTCGCTCTTCTCGTTGACAGCCTCCGCATTACCTGTTGCTTCCGGTGCCCATCGTGCCTTGATCCTGCTTTCGATGACAGGTCGTTCAACACCCAGCTCTTCGTGACGCTGCCCTCTCTCCTTCTCACGCTCTTCAATTTGGCTCTTTGGCAAGGTCTTTGGTCGGTGCTCATAGCTGACATCAGCTGTGCCAGTGCTCTCGACCGTATCTCTTGGTACTCGAGGACGTGACGAATCGTTCAGACCCATTGCGTGTTGGAGCTTCGCGTACTCTGCCCGATCCTGCTCGGCTTGTGCGGTGGCAGCTGGTGTGACGGGAGCTGCTTCAGGGAGAACTGCTGCGCTTTCTGCTCCGGCTCTGATGGCTACGTCTTGTCTGTCGACTCCAAGGCCTTGGTTTCGCTTGGTAGGGTCCGGTTCAGTTGGGACCATTGGTGCTGAGACGTTCTCCAAAGCCTGGCTTGCTGTAGACGCCAAGTTCCTGGCACCGGCCGCAACGTACTGTGCGCCTTGCTTGAGTGTTTCTGTGGCTCCAGATTCCGCCATGTCCTGATATTGCTGGTATGTTCTGGCAATGATGGGTAGGGAAATTAGCTGTATTAGCGTAGAGCACAGAGGTGAAGAAAGTATTACAGATGTGAATGAAACGCGCTGTTCGCAGTCTTTACCTGTGGTATATGTATGTCCCGACAGCCGTTCACGTTGCGTCATGTGTGGGAAGTGTCGTACCAACTCGGATTCGTCAACATACGACGCTGGATTGCATCAATCGAAGATGCAAAGACAGACGAACAGGTTGCCGACCTTGCAAGTGACGACCCTGAGGATCCAAGTGCTTCGATGCTCCATATAAGTATGCGCAGATTGCGTAGCCAGGTTGGGGTATCCGATGATTGTCCGACAAGGCTTCAGTATGACGCTGCTGTCTACTCTTGGAGACAGACAGCACGCATGGCCGCAACGACGACTGCCGCATTCCGCATTCCGCATTATAGATCTTCATCATCTGCCATCTCTTTACCAGTTCGACGGCCCAAAGAATCGCGGATTTTGTTGACCTCAGCGTACATGCTGGAATTCAGCTCAAATCTCTTGCGATGGGCATGAGGACGATGTGATGTGCGAATAATGGGCGCTTCGAAGATGGCGGGCTTAGGTCTCGGGCGTGATGAGACGAGGCGTGTGGCTGCTGTCGTGAAGATGGACAAGAGAAGCCAGTGTCGCGAGAGAAGAAGTCGAAGTAAACAGTGCACGTGCCCGATGCCAGGCACCCAGATCATTCACCGACAGACGCCGATTGCTGACGTCCCAGGCGCGTCCTTCCTCCGTCTTCCTGTGAACATCAGCCACGGACAAGCAGGCCATAAAGCTCTTTGCCGTCATGGTTGGCATGTGCAAGCTTCTCCGGCCAGAGATCATTGGGCACCGCTTTCATGATACCCTCTGTCCATTCACTGCAGCTCTGCATTTATACACACGAAGACCTGGGTGTCGAGAGATAGTCACAGTGTTTGCAATGTCTGGTAAGCGTCAAAACGAGGGTATCATCGATACTAAGAAAAAAGCATTGCCTTCTTAACTCTAGCCATGGCGGTACCCAGTCTGGAGACCTGCACGCAGTAGCTCCGTGACGGGTGAAGCTTACCAAATCATTTGAGACTTCACATCACAGCTCAGCTGACGCTTGAGGAAGGACAAGCGCAGGAGCACCACCTGTACATTGAACCAAGCATCAGCCAAGCTTTCACCGCTCGAAGCTTGGAATCTGAATTACACAAGAAAGATGCCTGTCCCAGGCGGCCGACGGAAGCTGACTCTGCGTCATCTGGATCTGGCCCCGAAGTGCCCTATTTCGATCATGAACCTGCACCCTTCCCGAGGAGACTCCAGCCTCACGTAAGAGACTCTATAAAAGCAAGACTGCCGCAACATGTAGCAGATCGCTTGGAGCCATAATCTCTGGGCGTTATTCTCACCATGGCGCCGATACCAGGATCAGAAGACACCAGAGGGAGACGAACGATCGCCGAGACACTCTTCCACAAAGCTCAAACCACACCTGATAGGACATTTGGCTCTTATGCTAAGACAGACGACGTCAAGGATGGCTTTCAAGACTTCACATTCAGCGAGCTAGCGAGAGGTGTCCAGGCTTGCGCATGGTTCATCAAAGATACCTTCGGCGTTAGTGAATCATTCGAGACACTGCTGTATTTGGGAATCAATGATTATCGATATACAATTGTGTTATATGCGGCGGTACTTTGTGGGTACAAGGTATGAGTTCGAGTATTGGAACGAATGGTGCTTGTAGCTGATTCTTTCACCTAGGCGCTCTTCATCAACCCGAAATACCCTCTCCAAAACATCACTCTCATCATGGACAAAACACAGTGTACGAAGATCTTGCACTCCCCAGAGCTCCAACCTACAATCAACAGCATTGTCCAAAAATCCCCCAAGACCCTCTCCAAAAACCTACCTCCCCTGCCTCACTGGCTCGCCACCGACCCACAACCCTTCGACCTCTTCGACTTCTCAAAGTCCTTCTCAGATCGAAAACTTGACCCAATCCTCGTCCTGCACTCCTCCGGAACTACTGGCTCCCCCAAACCAATCACCTACAACAACGCCTGGCTCGCCCTTCAAGACCACCGTTGGCCCGATATCGACAACCGTCCTTCCACCCCTGTCACGTTCCGAGAACAATTCAATGGCGGTTTTACGTATTCTCAGTTCCCGCAATGTCATTATGGAGGTGTGCAGTACACGAACCTTCGACCGCTTTGGACGCAGACTGCGGCGAGTGTGCTTGGTCCGCCGGGGCGGGATGGAGCGGATATGGCAATAGACGTTATGAGAATGAAGGATGTAAAAGCTTTGGCTGCTACGCCGTTGTTGCTAGAAGGGCTTATGAAGCTTCCTGGTGGTCCCGAAACGCTCCGCAAATTGAACGCTGTGTCCTTTGCTGGCGGACCTTTGCGAAGCGATATTGGCGATGCTTTGACGAAGGATGGTGTTAGGTTGATGTCGAGTTATGGATTGACGGAGCAGGGTTCGTGTCCTGTGGTTCTTCCCGAGCCGCAGGATTGGGAATGGATGCAGTTCCACCCTGATTTTCACGCATCTCTGGAAACTACTGGTGATGGAGTGGGCACGCACGAATTGATCTTCCCGGACATGGATAAGGACTTGAATAAGATGCGCGGAACGTACTGGAGTCTGGGAGTCAAAGAGTACCGGACGAAAGATCTGTTTGTGAGACATCCGGAGAAGGACTGGTTGTGGAAGTACTTTGGCCGGAAAGACGATATCCTTGTTCTGGAGAATGCGGGAAAGCTGAACCCGATTCCTATCGAGAATATCATTGCCCAACATCCGGACGTGAGTGGTGTGCTTGTCGCAGGCATGTGGAGGTGGCCGGCTTGTGTGCTTGTGGAACCGGCGAAGAATGTAGGAGACAAGGATCGGTTCGTGCGGGAGTTGGAAGCGAAACTCGAGCAAGCGAATCAAGGAGTGAGAGAAGATCTCAGAGTCCCATCAAGCATGCTAGCGATACTGGAACCTGGAGGACTGGTGAGAGGATTGAAAGGACAGGTTGTCAGAAACCAGAGTGTTGAAGCGAATAAAGAGATCATTGATGGGCTATATGCGGCGAGAGCCACTACAAGTGGGGAATCGAAGTAGCTCTCAAAGCGACGTCTACACCTTGCGATTCCTCATCTCGACATGATAAAACGGTGCTGGCAAGGGTCCAGCAAAGCGCGGTTTTTCCAAAGCTCGAAAGTCGAAGGAAGCGATCAACTCGATGAATATGAGTTTGATCGTGGCGGTAGCGTACCAGCGACCTGGACAGGCCTTGACGAGGTTAGTATACTATGAAAGTGGCGAGTAATCGTCGAATGCTGACTTACTCTTCTTCCATATCCGAATCCCAAGTACGATGTTGAGCTATCGTAAGCCTTGCTTTCAACACCATCATTGGCAGCCTTTGAGCAGAACCGATATGGATCATAATCATTGGCGTTTGGATATATCTTTTCATCGCGATGGATTGCGAATGAAGCAAAGGCAGTATTGCTTCCCTTCTCAAGAAAATATCCTGTCCCAGGAATCTCGACCCGCTTCATCACCCTCCGATCCATATTCAAGTTGCTATGCATATCGAGTCGGATGGACTCCTTGACGACACTATCGAGAAGTTTCAATCGATCGAGTGTCTCCCAAGACCATGTCTCATCCTCGTTCTTCGACTTAGAAGACTCTATTTCGATCCTTAGATCTTGGAGTAGGGCTTCTGACTTCGAATACTGCAAAATATGCACCATCGCATCGATTGCAAATAGCAAGACCGGGTAGGCCGCTACATTGAGGATTATCATCGAAGAGACGATCACATCGGGGTGAGCGTTGTGTGAGTGGCCGGAGGACTGTGAGGCTGCTTCCCAGTACCATCTCAGCAAGGAAGCGGGTGTCGGATCACTGGAAGAGAGATACTGGAAGCCGTGTACTGTCTCTTGGATCATTTCCCTTATAGGATTGAAGAGTTGGGATCCCAGCCAGGAAGATATCGCTTTCCCCACAAGCATTCTGAGCGGCGAAGGGAGAAGTCGTAGGAAGAAAGACCCAGGAGCGATCCAGAATTTGTACGATGAGGCTAGACGTAAGTAGCGATCGTTTCGATCTGCCGTTTTTCAGTCCTTTTCAACTTACACGACCTCAACCGATCGAGCCGACTCACCTAATGGATGTCCAACCAGCAGCCTTTGATTCGCCGCATCAGCCATCTTCGCAACGACGCTCAGCAACGACACTCGTCGCCACTCCAGATACTGCGACTTGAACGGCGCCAATGCCCCTTGAATCTCTGGAACGACGTCTGGAATGATGGATCTGCTGTTCTTCTCCAAGACCTTCTTGATCAGGGCTTGGCCTGCGGTGTCCAACGCATTTCCGGCGACCGGGAGAGTTGTACGCAGGTGAAAGGTCTCTCGCTTCATTTCGCCCAGACTCAGATCGGAGTTGCGCTGGGATGTGTACCATTGCAAGAGCTGCGGTGGAATCACTACTGTTGGTCCGTTCATGAAGGTGGGTATTTGGCAGAGTTGTCCTGTTTGGAGCTGAGCAGCGTCAGTAGGGCATGGTTCGATGTTTGAGATTGGCAAGGCCGTACCCTTTCAAGGCAATCAAGTAATGTGGTGTGAAGGTCTTGAAGGCTGGCGTAGAGTGTCCGCACCCTGACACGGGAGCCTTTGGCACCTGTGTTTCCCCAAGAGATACCCGTAGACTTGCTACCACCGAGAAAAGCTGTGTATATGGCTAAGCAGGAGACTGAAATGAGAAGAGATGGCAGTGCCAACATCAGCAGGAACATGTTTGAACGTAAGTTCTCGAGCATAGTGAAACAGGATCGATCGTTTGTCGACGAGAGCTCTGATAGTGCTGTGGTATGACTATCTAGCACTCTTTCGACGCTACAGCCACTTTATAAAAGCTTCCTGGCCAAGCAGCTCTTGCCATGCTTGGTAGTCGAAGAGTTAGCCCCGATCATGGCCGCAGGCGTAACATTGATTCAGCTCTCTATAGTTATCCGCAGTCCTGCACCACTGCACCTTCCAGCAGGGGTCGAGCAGGAGCATATTAATATATAATATGGTAGCAGAAAGGTGTGTGTAGGACTCACCTGATATTTGCACCCATTTTAGGCTGCTTGCCTCAAGGCCGAGCAAGACCGGTTACGGATCCTTCTGGGTCGGCATGCCGAACATCCAGTTCACACTTCAAAGGCTACCTCTATCATAATGACTCATCGTTGAAGGTACTGTGCATTGCAGCCGACGAGCAAGCTGGTTCTGGCTCGGAGCCAAAGGAAAACTTGGAGCAAGGCAGTATCGTCTGTTCAGTGAGGATTCGGCCCAATCTTTGTCCATCAATACACATCTTATTCGTCCCTGACTTCCTTCAGTGCTATGACCCATTATTTGTACAGAAATTCCCTCTCGGACTAACATCCGGCCGACTGACAACAAAAGTCTTGTACACCGCCGACGTATCCGTGTGCCCAACCCGCCAAGTCGTGTCGGACCCAGTACCCTCATTCACATCAAGTGCGCTGCCAGCATTGCACGACATCGGACACGTCCCATCCGCCGCTTTCGATATACTGCAGCTCAACGGGGTGTAAGTGTTGTCGTCGATACTGCTCTGAGAGACGAATGTGACAGTCTCGTCGCTGCCGGGATATTCAGCCGCGACTTGACCTGGCGCGCCGTCGATCAAGACGAGTTCGTTTTGGGCGTTGAGCTGAGCGAGGATGGCTTGGCTAACGTCGTCGGCGGAATCGCCGAAGTAGATGCCCCCTAGACCGCTGAGAGCGCGCTTTTGGCTGCCGCAGAAATTCATGAGGTAGCCGCCTTTGTCGGTGACGATGGAAAATTGGGAGAAGGAGGTGGCTTGGGTGCCTTGGGTTACTGTTGTTGCAGTCTGTACGGAGTCAGCGACCGTGCGTAAGGAATGGTTATATTTGATTATCGCTTACCTTGACGGTTCTTGTGGATGTTTTGAGGTCTTTGACAATAGTCGTCGAAGTCGTTGTGCAGGGTTGAACGGATGCACAGCTACACGCTGATGAAAGAGCTGATGCAGCTGTGTACGAAGACAAGCATGATGGCTTGGGAACCGCTGGTGTTGCTGATACATCTCGCTCTTCGATCTCGCCAGCATTTTCGACGTTGCGCTTTGCCTTGGGCGTGACGGCTGGTGCAACGCAATTCGAGATAGTTGTTGGCGCCAATGATGCAGTGACAGTACTGGTGGCGGTAAAAACGGTTGTAGTGGTCGTTGTCGTCGAACAGCTGTATGCCGTCTTCGTCTTGGTAGCTTTCAAAAGTGAAGAGCAGTACGCTGTCACTGATTGTTGTTGCTTCGCGCTGCTGCATTTCTGGTTCGCAGTGGAACAGAAGTTGTTCGATCGAGCGATCAGGTCTGATCGAGGAATGTTTGCGGCTCCAGCACCAGCGATGGCGGCGAGGAAGAAAGTTCCTAGCATCGTGGTGACTGTCTTCCTGACGAGTTCGTTGGATCCCGCAGATGCTGTTCGCGAAGGAAGTGACAGAGCGGTCTTATACCTGGTGGATGCATGGCAAAAACATCCGCCTGTTCCAGCCGCTTAACGTCCCTTGGCGAAGGCTTGTCAATCGGTGACCCCGTCAAATTATCGAAGCTTACCCCAGAAGGCGTCCAAGAACTTGTAGGGAAACCGTTTTTGGATCTATACCAGACGCCACATGGCTTGCGCTACCCACGACTGGGCCGCTGTGATTCCTAAAGCGGACTAGTGAGCACCCACCACGTGGGACTTTGCTCCTTCCGAGAAAGGTTAGACAAGGTCTGGATTCTGTTGGAGACTGAAGTATACTGTCTTTCTCAGCTGCCAAGAAGAAGGAGGCGTACTCAGCTGACATCGATATCCGTGTATGTCTGATCTGAACACCATCAATGCCACGTCCCATTCGGTGGTCCAAAGTATCCCGACGCTGGCATGTCTTTCCAAGCTAGACCTTGCCCATCTGCGGTATTCAAGTAGACAGTGTTGCCCCACCAATCTGTCAAAAGTCAGTCAACAACCTTTCACATTCCATCAGCCCCGTATCGTAAGACTTACCAGGAAAGCTGTATCCATTATAGCTCACAGCAAAGAAGATGATAATCCCCGCGAACGCAGTCCCGAAGTCTAGCGCAGCCGCAAGAATGTAATTATACTTCGCCCACCAAGCGAAGAACTTGCTCTTGATCCAAGAGTTAAAGAGAATGTTGACCATCGCCCAGGAACTGTAGTTGATGCCCGTCGCAGGCGGAACATTGTAAGTCCCCACAAAAATCAAGGGCCAATTCAACTTCCTCAGGAAATCCTTCATCTTTCGATTCTTCGTATACTTCCAAGCAACCCAGGTCAACAGTGGCACCAGAGCTCCGATCCAGAAGAAGTGCAGAAGCGAGCTGTAGATCTTCCCGACACTGTACAGTCGACCGGGACCAACGAGACCCCAGATGACAGAGGATGAGAAGACAGTGCGTCCGTTGGGGCAGGTGAAGGAATCGGCTTGGTCTTCGTCGCAGATGTTCTCGATATTGCCTAACATCCAGAGTGTTACACCTGTTTGGGTGAGGGCACCGAGGATGGTGGCGAAACCTTGTGCGAAGAAGACTGTTCGTGGGGCGATTTTGAAGTAGTGACCCAATTTCTGATCCTGCGAAAAGAAGATACCTTGGCTGACGACGTCGGTGGAGAGGATCTTGAAGACCATGTTCGCCAGAGGTTTGCCTTCGAACATGTAGCCACCGATGAATTCAGAGAGGACGTTCAGCTGGTTTGCGTCCACGTTTGTCAGGCCTTGTATGATACCGCAGGGAACCATGTAGACTGCCGGGATGACTAGGGCGAGGAAGACGCCGTAAACCGGAAGCTGAGTATCGAAGACTTCGGCCAGGACGATGGCGAGGGCAGTGAAGACGACGAGTAGCACAACATTCCACCACCAAGGCACTTGACGGTAGGCCTTCATGAGACGGCCGTGAATATCCAGTTTTTGGCGTCCTCGTAGAGCCTCATAGATATCGCTGCCATGCCAGAGATAGACGTGCACCAGAACAGCAGTGATACTGGCGAAAGACAGGCCGTAGACGAAGGCGAAGGTGGCGCTCAGATAAGGCGGCGAGTAGTCGGCGTATGCCACCGGATCTAGTGTGCCAGTCGCAGTCAGCACCTTTGAAACATCGTAGTCCGCCCCAAAGCGGTCGTAGACGTCCGCAGTCATCATCGGCAGATAAGCTGTGAACCAAGTATTTGTGTAGTAGATGCCAGGTACCACAATCCAGTAGAAGAATGCGAAGCCAGCAAAGACATTAAGCGCAGCCCAGGATGGCGAGAGAAGCGGGTTCGTGTTGTATGCAATCTGGGACCAATCGAAGGTAATTGGGCCCAGTCCAAGTCCAGTCTGAAAGCCGAACAGCTGGTTGACGACAATGTTGTTGGGAGCAATCCAACAGACCCACGTGAAATAGCTCAGGGCGGTGAACATGAGGCCTGGGAACCAGTACCAGACAAAAGCTCCAGTCGCCAGAATCAGGAAGAACTTGATACGCGAGATTCTCCAGCCATTTGCAACTACGTTCGCCCGACTGTGCAGCGAGTTCAGCAGCGCGCAGTTGCCGAGCACACCCGGCCAGATCATGTTCGCCGGCTCGACCAGCCATTGTCGACAGAGACCAGCGATACCAAACCCTAGGACCTGGCAGATAAGTACGACCATAACACTGAACCCAGGTGAGAGGTCGAAATTGTAAAATTTCTTGGCCGCCTGAATAATATTCGTCGCATCAGCGCCACCCGCAAAGCCGATCGTTACGTTCGACATGATCACGATGCTGTCAATGTCAGCCAACTGGTTCCCATCTCAGAGGCTAGCGACTGCGACTTACACCACGTGCTCCTTGATATTGAAATGCCTGTCGGGATTGACTCGCCATTCGCCGAAGTATGGAATGTTCACGGTCATTATGGGTAGGATGTGGGCAAGAGCCACTCCCATGGGATATGCGAGTAGCTCAGCAACGATGGAGACGATGTGAACTGCCGGGTATCGAAGTGAGAAAAACTGATTGACTCCAGCTCCGATGAGGACCCAGATGATGCCCAGAATCCACATTCTGAGAGTATTCACGGGAATTGAGGGATCGTCTGTCTCTGGCACGACAGCTCGCTGGGAGAAGAATGTCATTGACTGCTTGAGTGATGCTGATGGGATTGCCACTCACAACTTCAGGATATGGAGAAGTGTCTCCCTCCACGTCCTTGAGCTCTTGATCGTGAACAGCATGATCCAAATCAACCTCGATTTCTTGCAAATGGCCATGTTGGACATCGACTGGCTCTACAGTTCCCTTGGCTCCGGTTTTCTCAACGCTGCCCAGTTCCTCGTCCGAGTTTGCCACTTTCTTGCCATAGTCATCCAGAGTGTTCATCTGCACGCCATCCGTGTTCTGTCTCTGGATCGTCCAGGGCCGCCGAATCCGATTCATCTTGGCGTCTCAATGCCGCTGTTGCTAACCACTGCGATTCACAAAGCACAGAAGCCCAGCGGGAGAGGTCGAGATTGCGGGCAAGGCCAATCCATTATACGCCGTCGAACCTCCTCCATCTGCGCCGCTCGCCAATCCACAAGTAATGCAACTCCAACATCCGCCACGTTTCATTGCTTATCTGGAGCTTGGGTTGATTCTTGTACTTCTTATCAGGTGAGCGGCCAATGTGGTCCATTGCAAGGACGCCGGTCGGCGCGCGCCTGCTGTTCCTGGTTTAGCGTGTGCAACCTGGCCGGTTCGCCAAGAACGGTGGAAGCCCTTGTGGCCGACTTCCTTTCTTCGCGATTTGCTGTGTTGCATCGAGAGAGACTGCGTGGCGCGATGACTGTGAGCTGGGGTTATAAGAGAAGACGAGACATATAGGTGTTCTTGAGGGAAAGAGACTTGTGAAAGAAGATGCTGACGCATATTTCCGCCTACCATTTTCTCGAAGACCTCACGAACCCCTCGAGGCCTGCAGCTGCCAGATCCAGCTTTCGGGGGCGCAAAAGCAATGAAGAGAGTCCTGTGTGAGAGCCGGCAAGGTACTGAAGGATCAGTGTTGGATCCGGATTGCGCAGCACGTCGTTGGCCAGACGCGCTCCTTGGAGGACCAGTATGCAGACTCACGGCATCGTAACAAGCATCTGTGTACGACTGCCGCAGCGCGAAGCGCGAAAATCTCCAGGAGACTGACATTGCTCAAAGCTCTGCCAGACCAGGAGGAAGATGAAAGGAAGATGAAGTGAAGTGAATAGAGGTGTCAGGCTGACTAGGCACCGCAGGATGACAGGCTGACAGCTTCATCAATCTGGGCATGGCATGCTTGCGCCATCTCCAACAGACAGACTCAGAAGATGCCTCAGGCTGCAAGCTGTGCCGCGGCCATCAATATGCATCAAAATTTGAAGCAAACTTCACGGAGCATAGCTCGCGTACGCGTACGCCGAACGACAGCTAGGCATTGGGAGTGCTCCATGACAATTGGACGTTGGATGAGCAGTGAAGCTTCCGGGCCCAGCTCCACGCAGTACTTCTTCCTTGATGAAGCATCTCGATGCCATTTGAAACAGATCTTTAATCGTTTGAATCGATGGTGTGGCTCGGGTCGCCGCAACGAACCCTGCGGCTCCTTTACCTGGTTGGTCGGCAAGGTTTCAGGCTCAACATCCAGTTCATGCACTGCGCCTTCAAGGCGTACGCAGTGGTTTCCTCTTCATTCCTTGATTGTTGCATACAGCAGATAGGCCAAAGATGACGAGTGAGGTCCAGACCGCATCGGTGGAGATGGTCCACCCTCGCCTCCTGCGGGCCTATCCGCACCTCACGTGGAGTTCGTGTTGCTAGTGTGAATGGTTGCATGGAGGATCCTGGGCGAAGGCTGGGGGTCCCGGTGATTGCCAATTTCGGACGCAACGAGTTGCGAAGAGGCAAGTCATGGGGGAGAGCTTCTGGAAGGACGTGAAGTTGAAGTCTCACAAAGTCATGGGGGAGAGCAGAGACGGATGAGGTGAGGTCGTCCGTTTTATGTCAAGTCTGGAGGCGTCTGGTAGGCGCCGGCGTTCTGTGCGACGTGTCTGCGTAGCATGATGGATCGAATGGGGACGGGGATGGAGATGCGGGCTGCGGGTGAGACGACATCCGTAGATGTGCCTGAGATTGGACACGCACCATTCATCAATAATGCATGCGGCCGCGGACTTGTTCGCGCTTGTGATTCTAGCGTTTCGTTGCATCTTCTGTCTCGAGTGAGGAATCGATTTCGTTAGTCGTTCACTTTCATCATGTACTCTTGTCCCTCTTGCTCAAAGTCTGTCGCTGCCATCATCAGTGAACTTTAGCCGAACCGCGTGGCAGCTTCAAGCCCGGGAGGCTAAAATCGGAGTTCCAACTGCCTTCCTTGAGCTTGTGTACTTTTGGTAGTAACTCATCATACCTTGGTACGCATCCAACCTCCCCGACTGCTTTCCAACTTTTCGACCGCGACTCCCACTCCCCACTGCGTGCGCGGAACACATGCGCCGCCGCGACGAAGACGACGAAGACGACCGATAGATGACATCGACATCGCTACAGAGCCGGCAGGATTTTGATTCGCAGCATAGACCATTAATTGATTCGGCTTGATTAAGTTGCTGGGCGTTGGGTAATATCGCTATCAGGGACCGGGATCTGCGCAGTTGGGACAAGACACGGACGACAGCACCCTTCACAACCACACATCAGCACGAAGACCATCAGCGTCAGCACACCGCGCGCCTCCGCCTCACTCTACACGCCGGCACCAGCCTGAGATCGTTGTTGTCAACGCGACTCTGCTGGCTGCCCGCGCGCACCACCACCACCACTCGCGACACTGCACCACCGCCGCCGCCGCCGACCTGGCCACGACACAGTGACCCGCCCATAACCAACCAACTACTTACACTCGCTTGAACCATTCCATACCGCCATCATGATGTTACGGCCGGCGACCCCGCTCTCCATCATCTTCCTCATCGCCTTCGTGCTGTTGCTCCTCAGCACCCTCTCCACGCCCGTCATTGAAGGCATCCCACTCGGCAGCTTCCAAGGATACAACTTCGGCGTGTTGGGATATTGCAAAGGCAGCAAATGCGTAGGACCGCGCATCGGATACAGTACAGGTGCGCATACAGCTCTTGACCTATTTGTTCTCGATACTAGACTTAACAGATCCCAACTCTTCAGACGGCCTCTTCACAGGCTCCGACACCGATTCCGACTTCACCCTGCCCTCAGCGACTAGGCATAGCTTGTCCTCCATCCTCATCGTCCACCCAATCGCCGCCCTTCTGACGCTGATATGCTTCGCCCTTGCTGTGGCCGCCCACTTCCACGGGCCCTCCCACTCGCCGCGATACCTGTTGGCCCTCCTTATCCTGACCTTCCCGACTCTGCTGGTCACTCTCCTCGCATTCTTGGTCGACATTCTGCTGTTTGTCCCGCATATGCAATGGGGAGGCTGGATCGTGTTGGCTGCTACCATTCTCATCATTGGCTCCAGTATAGTAACATGCGCTATGCGAAGAACCTTGGTCAGCAGGAAGGCACGTAAGAAGCGCATTGCGGAGAATGCGGACATGAACGGCTCCAACTACTATGAGAACTTGGCACAGCAGCGGATGATGGCCGACACACAGTTGCCCAGAGCGGAGAGTCCTCCACCATTGAGCGGCAGCACCGCTGTAGACAAGAACCCACAGTTCGCGGCATTCGAGATGAAGCGGCAAGAGACAAGCAGCGAGAATGGGACAAACGGAGGCTACGGTGATGATCGGACACCTTTGACCCAGCGCGACCCAAGCATACGATCTGCGAGCACCAATGGAGGCAGGCGGATGCAAGATGGGGATGTGCCACCAATGCCGAGACCAAGCCAGGAGAGCGGCATGGGTAGAAGGCCGAGCAGAGACCAGTACGGGAATCCAATTCCACCAGGTGCGGAGATGGGCATGGGTGCTGCAGTGCTGCGACATCAGAATTCACAAGGCTCGCTGGGCTCGAATAGATCAAATGGATACCCGCCGAGAGGCAGAGGAAGTTACGGTCCCGCGCCACGTGGATACGGACCGCCAAGAGGTGGCTATGGTCCACCCCGAGGTGGTTACGGTCCTCGAGGAGGCAGAGGAGGGTACGGACCACCACCGCCTGGCTGGAACGGACGAGGCAGAGGAGGCTACGGCCCTCCGCCAGGCATGATGGGCAGAGGTGGACCACCACGACAGATGCCGCCGCCTGGGTATAGAGCCGATCCATACTATGGTGCCCCACGAAACGAACCTCCACCGCGAATGCCAGATCACGATCAATTCGTCGCCGGACCAGCGTTGCCTATAGGACAGGCCATTGAGATGGATGAGCGAACAGGCAGTCCACAAGTACAGCCTCCCTACGAGAACAACGCATATGGTCTAAGAGATAGTGATGGTGACATCATGGGTATGGTCAACCTTCAGCAGGGCAGCCCTCACGAGGACGCCCCTCCGAGTCCGAGAAGGGAGAGCGATGGACCGCCAGTGAACCACATCAGCCAGACATTGAGCTCGCCGACCAGCGAGTACTCCGAGCGCCAGTAAGTTTGACAATAATGATAGTCACATTCAGTGCTTACATACAGTAGATCGTACATACCGCCTCGACAGCAGTGGAATGCACCAGCTCCACTTCAACCGCAGACTGTAGGTGAAACCGCGGCCGGCATGTCAAGAGCAACGATGGACTCTTCCTCCTCATCCGGCAACCAGTCGTCAGCAGTGCCATCCAGTCGCGCCTTGCCACTGAGCCCAGTCCCTGCATCGCCATCAGCAGATTCGCGGTCTCCTCGCTCGCCCGTACACCACCGGGCAGGGAGCGAGAGCTACTACGAGGACGTAGATCCTCGTTTCGCAGCAGACCCAATGACCCAGAACGGGAATCGGGACAGCGGAATACCACATGCTTTGACACCTGGTCCTGGCCAGCAAGGGCAACCGCAAGCTTACAGCAATGGACCTTACCGTATGAACTCCCCTCCCGCGCAACAGGCTGAAAACCCGCAGCAACTGAGCGTTCCTGGTGGCAACTTTGGTGGACTTCGGACTGACCAAAACAATAGCGACTCGTCTTTAGACGTGATCAGAGAGAGTGAGGAGCATGAGCCGCGAATTAATCAAACTTCCGCCCCGCCCAGCGACAATGGGCATCATTCGGGTGGGTATGGCGCTTACTTGGAGCCAATACCTGACGGTGCGCGATCTCCTGGTGAGGCTTCCGAGTCTTCGCACTTCACCAGTGTATCTCAGCGAGGCGTCAATCCGAACTGGAGACCGGGAATGCCGATGTCTGGAATGGGCTCGTCAGGTGTTACCACCGCCTCAGCAGCCCAGCGAAGGAAAGAGGACGTCATCCTCGCTGCCAACCCTGACTTCAGCCTTCCTGGGATGGGATTACCTAGTCGAGGTCGAGGTAGAGGGCGAGGCGTTGGTGCGACTCCCAGTGGGCTTGGCCGGAGCGCATCGAATGCCACGGGACTGACGCCCAGCGGACGCTATCCGACGAATATTGGAGATATCTAGAAGGCATCCAAGGAGTCTGCAGTCTTCAATCATCACGACGGCGACAGTGTGATTAGTCTTGGTGCAGGAAGTGAGACCGACATTGCAAGAAGGGCGATCAAGGCGTGCCAGGACTGAGGTAGCGTTCGCCCTGGAGGGAGAGAAGGTTTCATTGGAGCGTTCATTGTGTGCGAGAAAAGACCCTCTTGACGACTTGACGACCTTTCATATTGATTGAAAGCGGAAGCGAAAGCGAATCGATTTCACGAACAGCGATACATTTGTTGATGTTTGTTTGTCGCATCCATCTTCGGGTTATGGACACGGATACGGACGCCGGGATATATGGGCGGCTCGCTCAGTTTCATCAGGGGAGAAGACACGCCGCTGTTGTGAACAGCAAGCTTCAATTGTAAACTAATCGAAGCAGTACTACAACGTAATGAACTTGGGAAATGATCGAGCTACACCACTCCTTCCATCGTGTCAAGGGTTTGCTGGATTGGAGAAGTGACGATGGCGATGCGACTTCTGCCACAATCGCTGACTACATCAATCCGCCCTCCACTGCTCGTCGGATGTGATCTCACCAGCGAGTTTCCCTCACCACCATCATCATCATCATCATGGCAGTGGCTTCTACCTTGCCATGGTCTTCATTGACCGTATCCACTGATTCTCACAGAACCTGTATACAACGCAGATTGGGTCCGACAACTCAAGCCTTCTCATCCATTACCAATGCACACCAACCACAGACATGACCAAGAAACTCCGATCCACACCCTCATAGCACCCAAATCTACCGCGTCAGCCATCCAAAACTCCCCGAACAACGACCTTTCTGAGCCGGAATGGGAATCCGCAAGGATGACGATGGTTTCTGCGCCACTTCTGCTCTTCACGATCGACTCTTTCGTTGCGCCTATTATACGGTCAACCGATGCCCGAATTGGGTCGGTGGACCGGGCGAGGCTTGCTCGACTTGTGCGGCTGGAGGTTGGGTAGTAGAGTTTGTCAAATCATTGGCACTGGTTCCGAAGGGACTGTGAACTTGGCGCATCCAGGCGTCGCACAAGGAGCGTAGTGCTGATGTTAGCGGCTAGTTAGTCTGCACGATTGAAAGAATTCTCCGTGAACAGATGAGTGCTCTTTCTTATGAGGGATGAGGCGAGGATAGGGGATATCGAGCTTGCTACGAATTGTATTCACGCTGTTACTCTTTACACGCTCTACGATACATGGTGTCCCTTTCAAGGCGTGGAATACCCCGAGCACTTCACATCTCACATCATCAAAGCGACAGCCAAACTCTTCAAAGACACTTCCGAAACGACCTACCCTCAAGCCGGAGTATCTATACCCAACCTACCCACGAACATTATGACCGATTCGGGCAATGACGAGAACTTCTGTCTCACGCTCGACGACATCCTCTTTCCTTGCGCCTACTGGAGGATTAATCGATGTCCGAGATAGGTGTTGAGGAAGGGATCGGTTTGTAAGTGCTGTACGAGGAGGTGATGAAGAAGGAAAAGGGGATGGAGAAAGGGAGGTGTCTCTAACGACGGAGAGAGGTTTAAGAAAGTGACAGTGAAGCTTAAGCATTGAATGGTCGTCTACTTCATACCAACCGCCATACCGACCTTGTATCTTCTGAGAATGAAGTCTACTTCTTGCATCATGCTCCTCCCGTTCGGTGTCATGGCTTAACACTTTCGATGGCCGTGATTCCGTTTTCTCACTTGGACGAAGAGTTCGGTGACGGTGATACGTCGAAGCATCTCGGCAGATTGGCTATACTTCCTCAAGTTCTCGTGTGGTTGATCATGTTGTGGTGTTGTTGTCAACAAAGTGAAGTTGGCTCCGGAGCCGGGCAGGGATGGCAAAGAACCGGTTCCGAATCGTCGGCTGGTCTGAGCTTGCGGCCCGTGCAAAGCTTATACTCACGCGTCTCTTCAGCGATCCGAGGCGATCCGCCATCATCGCCGCTCTCTCATGACATGCCACTTTGCTCATCAAAAGCCTCTTCCTGATCTGCATTGTTTGCCTTTACTGTAGTACCACGATAACGTCGAAACAAACAAGCACCTCATCTTCATAGGCCCACGTCGATTTCCATGATGACACAGCACGAGCTTGTCCTGTCCCCCTACAGGCTTCAGCCTGCAAACCTCGGCCTTCAACAAGCTGAGGAGCGGGAAGGAACATTGAGATTGCTGCATCGTAGCTTCGGCTTCCATCTCACCTGTCCGGAAGAAGGCTTTCCGAGTTTGGAAAGGTGCAGATTTCAGCGACTGGCACGAATGCCTTCGCATTTAACACCATCCCGAGAGCTTCACTTTCATAAGCATGACAACTAATCTTCCCCGTGGATTTGCCCTGCAGCATGCCTTCTTCAAGCTCACCCAGGCACTCTCATCATCCGGTATCTCGCTTTTCCATCAGCTCGGCCTGCGACTCATGCAAGCGGCGAAAGGTGAGCCCAGCAGCACTTTCTTCTCGGAAACAACTAACCGGATGACAGGTACGCTGCAATGGCGAGCAGCCATGCAACCGCTGCGTGACGGGAAACGTGACATGTACCTTTGGCAGTAATACTGGGCGAACGAACGCTGTAGCATACGTACGGCACCTTGAAGCAAGGGTGTCAGAGCTAGAGGCTCTTCTCCAGCAGCAGGCTCAACAGGCTCCTGGTATGCCAATTCTCGCTTTCACGCCACGCAATGCACTGACTCCGTAGCACATGGCGCTGTACATGAAAATGAAGCAGAAGACCACAGCAAGGAAGATCTCGTCCATACTATGGTAGCGTTTGGCGATGGATACGTCTATACTGACCAGTCAAGCTCGGCCGAGACTTTCCATGGAGCATTCTCTGGCCTCAACACTCTCCGGAAAGTTCGAGATTTGTGCGTTCAGGCAGCTGGCATTGATGACCACAATCAATATTTAGCTGGGAGACAGCTCGCTCAGGCCTTCGATTGCGCATCGCCACATCATGCATCAAGTCTGCGTCCCTTGCCGAGCTTCACTCTACTGCCTTCGAGGGAACGTACTCTAAAGCTTGTGTTCCAACATGCTCTCGGTGAAGGACTCAGCTGCAAGGAATGCGTTCCACGCGACGAACTTGCCCGTCAAATTGAAACAATCTACGTCAAGGATCCAGAGCTGCAATCGCGGGAGGAGCGCAAGTGGCTTGCCTTGTTGTATGCACTCTTGGCTCTGGGTAGACGGTATGAGATCGACGACGACGCAGAACCACCGCTATTGGAGGACGAGGCCATCAAGCTTCAGGGGTATGGACTGGCTCTCGTACGGAGAATTCAACGACGCGCTGACACGATGTCTGCAGGTTGAGCTATTTCGAGGCTTGCAAGTCCATGATAGATCTCACTGACACCAATGATCTAGTCTCGATCAGGACTCTCATATGCATAGCGCTGTATTTGCTGTCGTCACCGATGCTATCAAGTGCATACTCATACATCTGTCTTGCCGTCGCGGCATCGCAGCGGATGGGCTTGCACGTGTCCAGTGCTCACTTGAACAACAACTTCTCTGAGTCGGAGCTGACACAACGACGCATCGTGTTTTCGGTTGTCAACACAATGGATACATATCTGAGCAGTACCATTGGCATGCCCAACATCCTCAGAGATTCCGACTTGGATCAGCTGACAGCTATTCCTGAGAGCGAAGTGTGGGATGGCGGCAGAAGCTTCTTGGAGAATCACCCGGCCTCCCCAATCGCCGCTACAATTCTCCTTGCGCAGGTCTATCGCATCCAAGCACGTATTGTCGAAAGCCGATACCCAATACAACAGCTTGCGTTGGGAGCCAAGGGCAACTTCGAGTTGGACACCAAATTCATTGCCGCGCGAGAGGCCGAGCTGGAGGAGTGGACTGCCAGACTGCCGGATATCGACAAGCTTCCGACACCCATCGAGCCTACAGTCATGCTATCTCAGTTGCTTCTACGATTCAGCCGAGCTGGTGTCTTGCTTTCGCTGTATCGCCCTTTCATCAATCATGTTCTTGGCCCGGCCCAAGCCGAAGACTTCAGCTATAAAGGATTCGAATATGGTTCCCTCTGTCTTGGTGCTGCTCAAGAAGCAGTCTGGGTCATTGGAGCCATGGATGACCATGGTGTCCTTCACGATGCTCAGTGGTACACGATATACATGCTGGCCTTGGCGGGAACAGTCATGATGCTCTTCATCCTTGCAAATCCCACAGCACCGACCATCGAGGACGTTCGAGCAGCTGCTCAGAAGGCACGAGACTTGTTATGGAAAATGGCACGTCGAAGCGTCCCAGCTCGCAGATGCTACGAGTCGCTCATGGCAAGTTTAACCCGATTGATTTCGAATCTTGACTGACTAGAGATAGGCCATCCCAGAGAGCAAGGTGACAAGCCGAGAGACCTCCGACCAAACCTCTGGCATAAGCAGTGCAAGGAGCGACCTCTAGCGTAGGCTCAGTACGTCGAAGGCATCATCGACAGCCTACCACCATCCAGCAGCAACGTCATTCCATTCAGGAACGCTCCAGCTCGAGACACGAGATACAGAATGGTCCCCTTCATGTCCTCTTCTGTGCCAATGCGTCCCGCAGGAGTACCCTTGACGCTTAGGCCACCGGGTCTGCCAAGATGTGGCTCAGTCATCTCGCCTGGCGTCGTTGTCAGGAACAATTAACAAGACGACAATGGCATAAATGGACTTACTCAGAAAGATGCCCGGACACAACGCATTCACACGAATACCAAACGGGCCCAAGCACGTCGCGAGCAGCTTCGCCATGTGGATTGCTGCAGCCTTGCTGGTCATATAGGCCACGCCAGAATTTAGCTGCCTAGTGAATCCGCCCATACTGGCGTTGATAAGTACTGAGCTCTGAATACCATCTCGATTCCCGGCTTTGTTCCCGGCATCTAGCAACTGCAGGAAGGCGACGGTCGTGAAGAAGGCAGCAGTGTTGTTTAATGCATACGTCCCATTGAACTTCTCGAGATCCCAGGCCCACATATACTCTTGGATCTGCTGCAGTGAAGGGGTTTGGCCTCCCAAGCCTTCCATTGTCGGTCCTGTGGTTCCGGAATTGCAGACTAGGAGATTGATGTAGCCGACTTCGGACTGAAGTTGCGCTGCGCAACGGGCGAGGTCTTCTTTTGAGGTCACATCGCCTTGCAGCGAGATAATATTCCCATGAGGAGACGTATTGGCTGCTTCCTGCAGTTTGTCAAGACGCCGGCCGATAATGTACACTTTGTGGGCGCCGTTGAGGGCGAGGGCTTTGGCCATCATCAAGCCGATGCCTAAGAATCAAATCAGTAGAGGATCGGAGGGAAGAGCTTAACGTGCGTCTGGCGCACCTGTGCCGCCACCTGTGATCACTGCTACGAGGCCATCGACGCGAAAAAGGTTTTGGATTTCGGACATCATGGATGATCAATATTTGCGAATATATGACAACAGCAGCAAGAAACAACTTGACTCCTGGCCATTATATCGTGCATGTCGAACTGGACAGCGCTCTTCTACGAGCCCTCAATCACATATCCTGCACACCGACTTCGGTTTCGATTCTCGTCAAATCGCCGACTCGAACACGTATCGAAATGCTTACGGGCAATGAATAGGATGACTGAGACGAGCAAGGGCTGTTGAACAATGAGACCGATTCTGAGAGACCGGAAATCTCTTCCTTCATTAGCATTCATAGCGACTACGCGTGTAATAGCGTGATCAGGCTGCTAAGTTCGGATCGAAGCTGGTAAGAAGCGGCAACGAGCTTTGTCGCCTGCCCTTGGATATTGAGGCCGACGTATCCGGATCATGGTTGTCGGTACCTCACTGGGGCATGCGACAGCGGGTATGCACCCTCCGAACGTCCGAAATGCCCAGTTCTGGAGCTTGGAGTCGGCGCTTATTCGTCCACGATATAGACCGATGCCCTTTCCCGCGATCTAGGGCATTTCTTCGCAGGCTGGTGGGTATGTGCTCGATATGTACACAATGCATGAGAGGAGAACGGGAGGTTGAAAGCGTGGTGCCTCAGGCCAGAACAAGCCCCGAAGATTGGCCGAGATGAGGCGTCTGCCGGGGAAGAGGTCGCGTCTCCGACTTCAGCTTCAACTTTCACACCAAACATTCGTCAACAATATTGGCGTGTTGGTCTGCCTTTATTCCGCACAATCTGTAGTCTGGCGAGGTTGCGGATGTTGTCTAGCTAGAGGCCGACGTCTCTGATGTTGGAGTCACTCTGCGCGATGATGCGTCTGGCTTCCTCAGGATTCAACGCACTTTGCAGAAGTCATTTGTTCGCCAATAAGCAACTGTTCGACTGGGTCCATGTTCTGGGGAGAAAAAACAGTACTCAAATTTCGGTGGGTGAGCGAAAAGCTAGAGCGCCGCCACGCCATTTCACCGCAGAGGAGGACGAGTTCGTTTTGTCGCGCAGGCGGCAGAAGTGGACGTTCGAGAAAATTGCAAATCAGCTTGGCCGGCACCCATCCACCATCATGGTGCGATATCGTCGTGCAATGGCACGGATGGGAGATGAAGTGCCTCAGGATGAGATTCGTCGTAATAAAGAGCCACCAGATCACAGTAGAGTCAAGCAGGATCAACTGATGCTGGAGCGAAAAAGGCAGGGTTTGACTATTGAACAGATTGCTCAAGAGTCAGGACTGAGCTCCGGGGCGATAAAATGGCGATTACTTTCACTAGCTTCCCGCGATCCACAGACCTCGAAAAGCATCTGGGCTTACAATTGGAGATCGTATGATTTGAGCGATGAAGATTACGAGGAGCTGCGAAGTCGTCGAGATCGGGGAGAGACTTGGACAAGCATTGCGTCACAAAAACAAGCAAGCAAGGCAACCCTTCGATATCGTTACATGGAGAGGTCAAAGGAAAACCCCGCACATTCTCCTTCTGCACCGAGACGAAGGTGGACACCTGAGGAAAAGATTCAAGTGATAGAGATGCTCGAAGAAAAGAGTCTGTCACTACAAGTAGTTGCCGACAAAATGAGGCGCACTGTCCAAGCAATCAGGCAGTTTAGGTCGCAACACCATCGCGGTTTTGGCAAAAGCACTGGACCATTGGGCAAAGTGAAGCCACGCTTCTCTGCAAAAGAAGATGCCCAGCCCATGGGGTTGGTTGAGCAGTATGGTCGTCAATGGACCCGAATCGCTGCGATCATGGGGTCCAGAGCACCTGGCTCACTTTTTGAACGGTATCATTTACTGACAAGCAAACGCGTCAGCGCCTCCGGGGAGATGTCGCATCGTGTGTGATGATGAGAGTCTTGGCTTGACCAGAGCAGTGATGGGCAATGCGACACACAGCTAGAACCTGCAGGCGCTGCTTCCGTGCTAGAACAAGCGTTCACATGCAAGTCGCACCTTCCAGCGGCAGCTCCCGTGGCCAATCGAAACGGCAACGGCTTTCTCGCAGCTTCACGCTCACAACTCCACATCACCACACGCACTTGCAACTCGCTGTGCTCACACCAGAACACGAAGCCGATTGTCACCTGCTGATGCCCGTACATCGCACCAAACACATTGGCGGCGCCGCCAGAACCCCCGCCAGTCGCCTGCCCCTCGGAACTCCCGCCGTTGCCACCGACAACTTCCACCGCGCTTCATCTCGCAACAGCCAACGTCACTCCTCTGATCACGAGACAATTTCCAACCCGGACAGCAACATACACTCCGCCGCCGAAGCCATGTCAGCATCAGGCATGTCCGACTACAGCGAATCCGCCCTCGCACGTGCAAACGCCGCAAAGAAGCTCCGCCAGCAGCAAGAGCGCATCGAGCAAGCTGAAGCAGCATTGAGCAATCCGCCACTGCTGGAAAAGTCAAGGCCACTGTCGCGTGGCAACCGCAAACAGGTCTGGAACCGCTTCGACTACTCGGAACACTCCGATCGAGGAAGTGACGGCGGAGTCGAGGTGCGCGTCAACAAGTACCCTGCACCGTCACGCGACACCTCACTCTCACGATCCATGTCTTCAGTCTCGCAGCACACCGGCCCGTTCGAGGTCGACCGCCAGGACTCGCTCATTGACAATGCCGGCTTCCAGATGTACACCCGCCGCGGCGCTGCTCGTCGCACTGCCGAGACTGCTGCATATGGAGAGAAGATTGAAGAGAAGCAGCGCACAGTCGAGGCCAAGTCTGATGAGCATGAGATTCTCAAGGTGTTTAAGCAACCACTGCCTGGGCTCGAATACCTTGATACACTATCTGGAGACACCACTGGCAGTGTGCAGTTCGTAAAGCACCCTAACGGCGACGTTTCCGCACACATGTGGTCTATGGAGCGCTTCAGCTGGAGCAACATTGGCCATTTCTCCAACATTCGCAAGAGGATTGAGGGTCAGCTGGCGAGTGAGCGTTTGAAGGGCGAGACTGCATGGCAGAAGCTGCAGCAAAACACACTTGCGTACTTTCGGGTCGTTGCCAAGCAAAGGGAAGCTACAGCCTTGGGACGGTCATTTGGACAGAACGAGATCAAGGCTGCTTTGCCGGAGCCTGTCACCGAGGACGCTGCTGTTGGGTCTAGGGCGGATGACACCTTGGAAGATCGATTCAGCCAGACTCGCATCGACAACACAGCTCAAGCTGCAGCGTTCTCTGCGTCTAACAACCCTTACCTGCAGAACCTGCCTCCGAAGGCCAGTCAAGCGATAGTGCAGCCTCAGCCTTCGACTGCCAACAAGCAAGACGACCCGTTCGCTTCGAACAACCAGGCGCCAGGAAACTTCAGCGCCTTTGGCTGGCAACAAGCCTTCGGTCTGAAAGCAACGCCCACCTTCTCAGGTCACTCGCAACCAGCTCAACAGAATGTGCTGTCAAGCACTGTCCGCCCACAACTCTCGGCGACGCCCTCGTCGGCGCAGATATCGACCGCAGCTACACGAGGCTCCCCGTCCTTGCCATCTTTCGAAGATATGAACCCAATGAGCCACTGGCCTGGACTTGGCGCCGGCCCAAAAATCAGGCAGGCTTTAGGATCGCAACCCAAGATGCAGCTTCAAGCTCAGGATAACGACCAGATGCGTAGACCTTCCTCACCACTGCCGTCAACACCAACTTCTCGCCCAAAGCCAGTAACTCCACACTCGCGTGAAGTGCTGCGGGACAAGCTCGAGCAGATCTCTCACAATGCGTTGAAGCGAAGCCAGAGCCAGGCTAATATCCAGGCTCAACTGCAGGCTAATGCTCCGCGCACTGTGCTCAACGACCCTTACCGCCAGAACGAGCAGAGCCAGCACAATCAGCCGATGCAGCAGTCATTCGCCCAGCCAACTCCACATCCATTTCAGATGGTGGTTCGAAACCCATACACCCAGGAAGAGTTCGAAGAGCTGTGCGCTGGTTGGGAAGACACGCAGCCTCGTGTTGATCGCAAGACTAGTGCTCTCACATTAGGCAGCGTTCCAGACGTCGACGATCATCCAGCTTCAGCACGGCGAGCTCTGGCAACCACTCAACCGTATCCCGCCGCGACCCTTTTCCAGTCACCGCAGACCAAGAAGATGAGTTACGAAGAAGAGTTGCACGAATGGTGGACTTCTGGCAGTAAGTTCGCTCGTCAAGAGGAGCTGTTCAACACTATCATGTCAAGCGCCAAGCAAACCGCACCTCGCTCATCTCGTCTCGCGCCTGCCTCTGGTACTCCCACCGCGCGACCTCGACCGATTGCCCCTCCCGCACTGACTTCGACTCCGCCGTCTCTCCAAGCTCCTCCAGCGCCGAAGTACAACGAGCCTTTGAACCGCGCTTTGGTTTCAGTGTACGAGAACCTCGCCTCATATGTCCAGGGTCCTGCCAATCAGCGCCGCGACTACTGGTCTCACTGGAGCCAGCCGCCGGAGTGGTGCATTGATCGTGGACCGGATGGCAACAACTCGTTCTTCGACAGTGCTTGGGGACAGCCACCTGCGAGAGTTGGTAGGGATCCGAGGTATCGGCCTCTGCCTGGTGAGCTGAAGTTTGGGGGGTTTTCGCCTCAGCACTCGATGACTGTTGGTAGTCCTTCCGGGAGTATGTCGAGTGGATATGGTGGGTTGGGTGGTTTGGGCATGGGCATGGGATTGGGGATGTCCATGAGTGGTGGTGGTAGGATGGGATATGCACGATATTAGGATGTGAGGGCGGATGTTTCAAAGAGGGGATGTGCGGGAATGGGCTGAAGGGAAGATGAGTATAATTATGAGTGATGGAGCCACGGAAGCATGACTGCTAGGTTCAGCTTGCAATGTGCTTCCTGCGGAAACAGTGCATCGGTTGAGCAACCATGCTCAATGAAAGGACAGCACGGAATGTTGGCAGTAATAGTAATAGCATTATGGATGTATAAATATCAAAAAGCACGGCGAAACGCATGGTATCTTTGTGAACGGCACAACGGAGTCGCCTTGGATCTCTCGCCTTGAATGTATGCGTGTCCAAATGAACGTCCGTGCGCGCTTTCATGTGAAGTCTTCACCACCACATCGAAGCAATAAAGTGTTTTGAGCACGTGTGACTTTGGCATTTGTCTCAAACCATAATGGCCAAGGTGACTCCCGTTATCTCAATTGTTTCTCGTTGCTACGCCAAGCCCGCAGTGGGCCACTACGGTGATTGCGGGTGATCGTCGGCGGCGCGATGGTGTTGAAAAGGGCGCCTCGGATGCTCGTTTGTCGTTCGTTCCGGGCAGTGTGGAAGTGCTGTGTGGGACACTACGGTATCTCGCCACAGAGTGAGAGTATATAATCCGCACTTTGATTTTCATTTTGAGAGAGTACTTGACTTGATCTCAGTAGACAATTTGGGAGAAAATGAAGTTCAGCATCTCGGCGATCTTCTTTGCTTTTCTGGCAACAGCTCTTGCAGATGTGAGTGTTGCGCTTCATTGAGTAACGTTTCGTTGACGACTAACGTGGCTATCGACAGAGCTGCCAGTTTGGGAATGAGAATGGAATATGCATTGGAGCTGACATCTATACCTGTACTTCGGTAAGAGGAGAATGCTGAACTAGTGTAGGAGGAAGAGGGTGTGAAAGGGCTGACCGCGTGTGATAGGACCATCCATGTCGTGTGGCAAACAATGGCTGTATCGTTGTTGATAAGCTGAATGCGTTGGCGCACTGTTCGTGAGAGGTACTGTCGAGCGGCCCTGTGATGGAGAACTTGAAGGAGAGAGAAGATAATCCGGACTTGTTGTGAGCATTGGGTTTATTAGTACCGAAGAGATATTCCGCAACAGATACCATAAGAACAACGCATCTCCTTCCCAACCCGACATCAGCATTCTTCATCAAAACCAAAAAAACAAAAAAGTCGTTCATGATCTCCCTCTTCACATCAATCTTTCCAAGTCCATCTTATACGCCATCCAGCCGCCCGCCTTTGGCCAAGAAGGTCAGCATCATTACGTCTGAAGAGATTTCTTAGCCTTCTTCTTTCTCTTGACCTCAGCATTCTGTGTAGAAGCATCAGTATGTTCCTTGATCTTTTTTCCCTTCGGATCAAGCTTCTTAGAGTCCTCTCTCCCTTGTTCGTATGCCTCCCAATCAGTCACTTCAATCTTCCGCTTCCGGGCAAGGCGCAGCTTGATGCCACTCTCCTCCAGCCATTCCTTTGCTGATTTCTTCGCGAAGTCTCGGAAGACAGTGAGCTGCGTGTGAGATGACCATGTTGGCTCGGGGACTGACGAGGGCTCAGCCGTCTTCTTCCCCTTAGCTGGAGCGCTCGGAGGTTGACGGGAAGGTCCGGCTTCAGGTTGGTCGTGGATGATAGAAGGCGGAGGCACGCTTGGGGAGCCCGATGACCGCATCGCAGAGAAGAGATTGTCCAATAACTGGTCTGGCTCCATGGAGAACCCACGTCCCTTCCTCGCGGAATTCGGTCGGTTCGTAGTCGCCGGCATCGTCACCTTCAGCATTCGCATCGCCCACGTCGCCCATGTGATCCATACCTTCTGCTATTGCACGCCCAGCATCGTTCAACATGGCCTCACGATCGCTCAGCATCCCGCTGGAGGCTTTGCCTGCGCGATGGTCTGGCGCCTTAGAAGCATTGTCGTCGTGATCTCCGTTTTCATCTTCGACTGTCGGCGCTGGTGGTCTCATTGCTTCATCGGTATCAACATCAGTCGAGTCATGATTCAATCGATCCAGCTCCGCCTGTCTCTTCTTCTTCTCTTCTTCCTCTTGAGCCGCCAACTTCCGCTTCTCAGCTTCAATCGCGGCTTTCTCTTCGTTCCTGTTCTCCTTCTCCGCTCTGTTCCGCAATTCTCGGCACATACCAAGACCGTAGTCGTTCTTCGCCGTGGTTCCTTTGTAGAATCTGGCCCATTCTACCATCTGGTTGTAGACCATTTCGAAGGCAAAAACGGCCGCTTTGGTATTGTCGGCAATTCCGTAATAAGTCACGAGGATGCTAGCCCCGAGAGTTGAATAAAAGCTTTCCACGCTGAAGAAGATCTCCACTGCGTGGATAAGCGTACCGAGGTACTTGAACTCCATGACTTTTTTCGATAGATCCCCGTCGACCCGGATAAGACGTACAGTGCTGTGACCTTTGTAGCGTGTCTGAGCATCTGGTGACTCGTGAGCGAGAACCTCAGCTTGTGTGATGTTGTGCTCTTTCATCGTCTTTGTGGCCATGTAAAGTGCTGTCTTCGCCTCGTCCGGTGACGCGTTGGGGTGATTCGCGCGGTCAAGGCACTTTTTGACTCGACTCAGTACGGCGTTGTCAATAGGACCTGCAACCGGTATGACAATACTACCGGCAAGCTCCTCGGCGACGGCCTAAGAACGGTGTAAGCGACATGGTCTCAGTAGATAGCCTTTGAGAGCTTTCTACCCTGTAAAGCGGAGCAGCGTACTTCTTGCGTGCACTGGGCTCGGGGTCTATGGGCGATCTTGGACATGAAGTCACTAGTTGTACGTTGTCGGCTGGTGATGCAGGGGGCGAGATTGGCTGCGAAACCTGCTGCGCCACTGTCTGAGGGACCACGTTCGGCGAAGTGCTTTGCTGCGAAGATTGTGCGTTCTCAGAAACCTTGGAGCCTGACAGACGATGTTTACCAGGATCTTTCTGAGCTTGGGGTGATGCTGCTGCAGTTGCAGGCTTTGCAGCGGCGGCAGCTTGGACTGCTGTCGATGGGCTTGACATATTCTTAGACTTGCCAGCAACTTTCGACGTCAATGGCTGCTGAAGTGCCGGCAGTGAAAGAATCAGGGGTTGAGACATCGTTGCCCCGTAGAGCTCGTAATTGAGTCTGGAGCTCCTCGCGTCGCTGACGGAGCAGTCGTGCTTCTTCTTGGCGACGTGCTTCTTCTCGACGACGTTCCTCTTCGCGGCGGCCTGCTTCTTCCTGACGGCGCTTCTCTTGTTGAAGTTCCTCTTCCGCCTTGATCAAAGCTTCCAATTCTTCAATCTCCTGACGCAGAAGCTCATTCTCGTCGGGGTCACGAGCATGGTCCATGTTGCAGGATTTGTGCGGTCAATGATCGCGACACCAGCTTGAAGGCGCAGAATGCAGAGTTCGGTAGCTTGTCAGCTGCGAGCGTGCAATTCTTGCTGTTGGATCGCGTGTGTTAGTGAACGTGGTGAACAG
Source organism: Pseudocercospora crystallina (assembly GCA_003666085.1). Lineage (NCBI taxonomy): Eukaryota > Fungi > Ascomycota > Dothideomycetes > Mycosphaerellales > Mycosphaerellaceae > Pseudocercospora > Pseudocercospora crystallina. Next base: position 16,970 of record QQNG01000014.1, on the reverse strand, counting down.
AACGCGTCCTTCTACCCCGAAAGATGCGTTTGTTGTTGTTGGGAGGCTGGAAAGGGGTACGGAAAGTTACATAGCAGGAAGGTGTTTCAGCGTGCACGGACTGCTCTATCAGGCCTGCCAGACGTGCATTCCTAGTCTATGCCACCCAATCAGTGCAGGTCCGTGATTCGTGTGCATTTCATGTGCACAAGACCGAAGCAATCGATAAACTCTGGACTGAAGCGACGCTGAGGTAGAGCGCGGGTCCTAGCATGTGCTGCCTTTCAGATCCGAGAATGTGTGCTGGTATCACGGTGCCGGATGGCTTCATCTCAAACCTTCACATTAAGCATTATCTTCTCTCGCATCATGGTATCTCTTTACAAGCACCAAACTCCCAAGCGTTCCTCCGCATCTCACTCACATGCTCGCGCACACATGCAGCAGCAGCATCTATCCCGTTCGAAGCTCATCCCAACTCGAACTGCGAGCCATATGCCGTTTTGCCATTCCTTCATGCTCACTTCTTCTATTATGCATGATGCTCGTGGTATCCATGATGGCGCTTTTGTAAGTCCATCCCAAAACGCCGTTGGCAGAACGTCCCTCGCAAGGGTTGCCTGCCTTCTTCCCATATCGTACAGGTGCATATAATGTTGTGGGTGTGCCAGCTGGGTTGAGGAACGGATGCTTCCGTCGCGGCTGTGTGTTCGTACAAGTACAAATGCGTGTAATGCTCTCTTGCTTGGAGCAGATGGTAACTGAGTCTAGCTGGCGCCATTCGCAGCTTCCATAGCCTTCACGCGGGCCAAGACTGATGAGTTCTTTCGCTCGTGTTGAGGCTTTTGCGGGGCATCAACAGAAAGTCGGGCGGGAGACGCGGCTCTAGATGTCTGCAGTGACTCCGCCGGCGCTGGTTCATCTTGAGGACCTGCCTCCGCTTTTGACTCCTCGGGAGCTGACTCTGGCTTGGCGTCGGCGAGCTCTTTGTCTTCTTGCTCAGCGCCCGGCGTCATTGCATCCCCGAGCTTCTCATTGGCATCCTCGAAGGGTGTCGAAGGTGCTGCATCTTCTGCGCCGTCACCAGCCTGAGAGTCCAGCTCATGGCGCAGCTGTGCGTCGGCGTCTGTAGCAGAGTCTTCGCCCACGGCCTTCGCTTCGGGCGTTGCAGGCTCTTTCTTCTGCAGCACCGGATTGGAAACAGATGCTGCCGTCCTGGACATGCCGACAATGGCTTGTGCGATGCTGACAGGCCCATCTTCGAAGACTTCGCCGTTTTCTTGCTTCACGGCCAAGCCCTCGCCATCTTTCACCTGGCCTTCCGGAATGCTGTCCAGGCTCTGGCGGCTGCTCTTAACGCCGACAGCTGAGCTGGGCGTTGCATCTGCGTTCTTCTGGAAACCATGCAGGCAGGGCACGACACCACCACCAAGTCTTGCCCAGAACATGCGCTCGCGAAGCCTGACGCTTTCTTCCCATGCTGACTTCTGATCATCTTCTGAGTCGCATTTCCAGTGGCCATCTCGGACCATTCGCAGGAATCCGACAAAGTCGCAGCTTGATCTCAACCTCGCAACACAATAGTCGCAGAGTGGCTTGGAGACGTTGTCCTCCTCGGATGTCCGAAATCGGAACCTTCGAACATATGGCTCATTCCTTCTGCTCTCGCCACATAGAGTACAAGCAAAGTAGTGCTTGTTCTGTGGGTAAGGCTCGACTGCGAGACTGCCTTGCAAAAGAGATCCGATGACTGTCCTCCTGCTCAAGAACGACAACCCAGGCGCCAGATCCAGCCTCAGCGTCGGCTCAATGTCTTCAGTCAACACCCTCTTGTAGAACTTGCTGTCCTTCAGTGGCGGTATCGCTGCGAAGCCATTGTTGCCAGAAGTCGGGCTGGAGTTGAAGGAGAAGGAGCCGGGCAGATTGGGCGATGAAGAGGACGCCGCAGAAACGGCCGCCGAAGAATGCGAGTATGGCCCGAGAGGTGCAACATTGCTGCTGCTCGATCGGGAGTGTGCGCCCATTCGCCGAGCAAGTAATAGCAGATCCTGGAAATCGGTGAACGCGGAGATATCGCTTCTCAGCACTGGTGATATCAGTTGTGAGAAATGTAGCGGGTGTTCGGCGGACATCTCGGGTGTAGTCTGCGCAGTGGGTGAGATCTGGAGCGCATCAAAGACCGCTTGTTGCGTTGTAATCGGTGTTGATGGCATGCTGGGGTCTCGCGCCGTTTGAGACTCGCTCTGCAGCTTCTCCATGGTCGACTTCAGGTCTTGAAGCTGCTCCTGCTGAGAAGATAGCAGCATCTCGGTGTCCTGCAACTGACTCCTCAACTGTGCATTCCTCTTCTCAACAGCCTCCGTGTCCTTCCTCGCGGCTGCCACCATGGTATTCGCCTCTTCAAACAGCGCGCTGGTCAAGTTCTCGAGCTCGCCTTCGGTCTGCTTCTTCGCCTTCTCCGCCGCCTCTCGTGCCGCACGCTCCGTCGTCAACTCTTGCCTCAGTTTCGCAATCGTGTTATCAACATCCGCCTTCTTCACCAACACCCCACTCGTCACCATCTCATCATAACTCCTCTTCTCCGCCTCGAATCTCGCCGCGTTCTGCCGCGCTTGCTCCAGTTCATGTCGCGTCTGTTGTAATGAATCATCCAGGTTCGTCTGATAATTAATAGCGTTCACCAGCTTCGTGCTCAGCATGGCGACTTCTGCGCTCAAATCCGGTTTGTACGCCGGATCGCTCGCGCCGTTCGTCTTCTCATCGTTGTTGTTCTCGGAAGGCCTTTGCACCGGCGGCGAAGGTGTCCGAGTATCCATGATGCGTGTGTCCATTGCGTGAGCGGGTATGTGCGGGCCGGCGACAGCAGCCATGCTTTTATTCAGGTTCGGTGTCGAGGCGGTCTTGAACAAACCGAAGCGTGAGCGGGTGGTGGTGGGTGTGTGTGGTGGTTGTGGTGTGACGCTTCTGGTCAGTTGACTCGGTCTCGCGGGTGGGACTGCTGCGGCATGGTGATTCCACGCCGACGAGGCGAAGAGGAAGCTGTGGGGAGGGAAGTGGTGTTAGAAGTGAGGACAGAGAAGGATGCGGTGGACTTCTCGGATGCTGCTTACTCCGCCAGCTTGCCGTTGTGATAGGCGAACCCGTCGAGGGTAGTTAGACCAGTAGTAGTGTGGCAATAAGATGTTGTGCTAGTCGTACGAAAGTCGTTCGAGGAGGTTGGCTGGCTTCGGCTGCTCAGGCGTCGTTGGATTCGCTGGCCAGAGCGCTCTCGCCTTGTCGGCCACCACCAATTCCCAGCGGCTATCCCTTCGCCGTCGGTCGCCGTCAAAGAAGAATCACCGCTTGCGATTGTCTGTGTCACATGCAACGAGTATAGAGTCCAAGAACATACAATGCGGCATCATCTGTAAACATGCGAAAAGACGCGCGTGGGTTGCGAGTTGGTTTTGGTCCTGCGTTCCTGTGTTGGACGCGGCTCGTGGCATTTTTGACTTTCCGCCCAAACGGTTGCGCCGACCACGTCATCCATTATTATACAACATCCCGACACTGCGTTACAAGAGGCATCATCCTTTCAGAACCACATGCGATGGTCAGGTCTGATGCGAGTGTCAATATGTGGCCTACTGCGAACGCCTCACGGCGACCGCGTTCAGTGCATCGCGCACCCAGCCGGCAAGCAGCGACATATTGGTCAAGATGAGGGTAATATAAGCACACCGGAGGCGTACCAGAGTACAGTCGCGCAAGAATAGCTCGGAGGATACAGGAAACCGGCAGCAGACCTGGCAGGCCGTTTCGCTTGCTGCTGCCATGCGCGGTTCGCGTCTCGCAACGGACAAATTGCCTACCAAGCAGTTGTTCTGTATACACAATTTAGGACCACGACCGTTTGAAGATGTTTGGCCTCAGGATATCCAGGCACGCGGCGCATCTGAATCAGGGACTCGCGGCAGTACCGCGCATCGATCATGTCTCCCACGGCTCCGAGACAGGGACTGTTAGGCTTGGCGAACTGGCGAACCCAGCTTTGAAAGATGGACTGCGCCTTGTGCCGAGATGCTGGGAGGCATTGGCATTGGTACTGGAGAATCAGGCTGAAGGAAGAGGTTTGGAGGCTTCGAAATACAGAGCTCAGCAACAGGTAAGCATAGGGTATCTTCGCGAACGAACAGATCAAGCAATGTCGCAACAGCGAGGTAGGCACTTGTCCTCTCATATCTTCCCTTCTTCCCTTCAAGCCTTCCTTTTCACTTCGCACCCAACTCTACTCCATCTTGTAAGAACAACAAGCCCTCCTCCAACAAACAGCGTCGCAGCGCAAAAGACCTGCAGACCAAGCCAACTCGGATCCTTCTCCAGCAGCACACCAGCGATGGGCGTGCCGATCAACAACCCAAGAGCCGCACAGAACGTATTCATACCGAGCTTTCCACCGACCGTACTCATATCATCCGTGATAGACACCACCGTACTCGGCTGCAAGCTCACAAACGCTCCACTGAACGCACCATACAGCAGAGACCAGATGATCAGCCCACCGAGAGTAGTAGTTGAAGAGATCGCGATCCAGCAAAACACAAGCACGCCAGCTATCAATGTGCATGTGCTCAACACGTTCAAAGGTCCCAGGAAATCGGCAATGAATCCCGGCGCAATTCGTCCAGCTACAGATCCCGCCGAAAGGATAGGCAGCATGTAAAATGCCATCGTGTCTCCTAGCTTTGCTTTCTGGGAAGCGAAAGTGCTGATGTAGAAGAATGGGATATAGAGTCCGATGAAGCCGATGAAAGACGCCAAGCTGAAGAGGCTGAAGGGTAGCTCCTTGAACCCATCAAAGTCGACAATCTTCCGCCGTGGAGGAGCGTGAACTCGGCGTGGACAGATGAGTGCGCAGGGGATGATGAGCGTTCCGAGGGCCATGAATCCTAGGATGCGTGTCGTCCAGCCGAAAGAGAGGTTGTGCTTGTAGAGCAGTTCATGGAAGACGATCGTGTAGATGACACCTCCAAGCGAAGATCCTGATGCAGCGAGACCGAGTGCGAACGAGCGCTTTGTGCTGAAATAGCTCGGCACGATTGCTATGCTGGTGATGAAAAGTCCTCCGTGCCCGAGACCCATACAGATTCCTTGCGCGAGCATGAGTTGCCAGTAGGAGGTGCAGAGGCTGACCATCATCAATCCCAACACCACGAGCACTGCGCCGCTCCAGACGAGGATCTTGCCGTAGCCTCTGTCGAAGAGTGGACCCGCGAAGATGGTCACGCAGCAGAGGAGGAAGGCTTCGATGGATCCTATCCATGAGATGTTCGAGTCGGAGGATGCTGGGATCAGGGTTTCGGAGTAGTAGGTTTGGAAGACACCGAATGCGTTGATGAGGCCCCAGGAGTTGAAGAACATGAGGAAGCCGCAGAGGACTTGGAGCCACGCCTGAAGACCGCCATTTGGGATGTGTGGGCTGGCGGGAACGGAGAGGTGGGATGGGGAGATTTCCAGAGGGCCGCCGAGGGTGTAGTCTCGTGGAATGTCCTGGAGGTCGGAATTATGGGTTTCTTGCTTCTCGGCGTCTGAGATTGAGTGCAAGGAGGGCGCATGAGATGTATACGGCGTCTCTTCCTTTTCTGGGTGGTGAGTTGTTGTCGCTATGGACATCTGGCGATTGCTGGCGTCGTGTGGGGAGGCCATTCTGTGTTGAAAGCGCTGGGCCGTTCAAAGGAAGTGAGTTGGTCAATGGTAGAGACAGAGAAAACGGCACCTACATCGTAAAATAGCACACATGGCGTATATCAACTCACCTTTCCTCGCCTCCAGATACATACCGAAGTCCCATACCGAGAGGTGTGTTCGTCACACAAAGAAAAGGGCCCGTCAAACAATGGCGCGATATGACGGCTGGGAGCGAGAGCACCGGAAGCCAGTTCCTGTTCGCCATTCCCAAGTAGCACCGAGTTCAGGCCAGCCGCAGTGGAACTCGTCTCAGCAGAGAGAGTGTTGTTTGGTCAAACTTCGATATCTAGATCTGTTGCCGGGATGCCAGCCCGATCCTTAGGTTGGCCTTCGGCAGAAGAGGTCGGCTTCCAAGAACCTCATGGCTGGATGACTTAGCGGTTAGGAGGCAGTCTTGACTTGGTGTGTGTTGGATTTCGATATTGATCATAACGTGATTGAGCCGGAGGCTTAACTGTCGATGCAAGAAGGTATACATGCATGTTGTGAAAAAGAGGAGGAAGGAAGCATCCTCATCATTGTCGTGGAAAAGGAAGTTGCGATCCGGAGCTCGGAGAAACCGCACCGCCGATCGCGGACTCAAAACGCCAGTCACTCACCTCGCAGCGTTCCCTTGGAAATTACTGGCATGTGAACCTGGCACCCACGCTCGTGCGAAGTACTTCCACTGGCTTGCCACCTCTTACACCCCATTCCGATCACCACACCTCCGCCATCTCTACCTCCGCGCGACATGGACACTTCTGAAAAGAGAGCATGCTCCGCGATATCCTGGGCCGGCGCATCTCGAATGGCTCGCAGGGAGATGAAGCAGTCTTTATGAGCGGTGCACACGTTACTACCGAAGATGGGGGCTATGAAAATCCGCAAGAGGACAGCTACGTGGACGGCGATCTGAATGATGATGTCTTCGGATCTGCGCCTGCGAGTCCAGTGCTGAGTGCACGCAATCACGACCACCACGAGGAAGATGCGCCCTCAGACACAGCAGTGGACTCAGGAAGGAGACGACTCGAACACTCCGACATCCCTCGCCTCCGCAGCATCCACGTCACGAACGGCTACCGCGAAGGCATCGCGCAAAGTAAAGAGCAGTACATCCAAAATGGTTTCGACGAGGGCTACAGTCTCGGTGGAGAGATTGGCATGAAAGCTGGGTGGTGTTTGGGTGTGCTGGAAGGGATATGTCGTGGGTTGGAGAGGCAGTCTGTGAAGGATGCCGAGAATGAGCAGGCAATTGCGCAGGTCGAGGAGGTGAAGAGGATGTATGAGGAGGCGAAAGAGGAGTTGAAAGTGGATAAGTTGATGGGGAAGGAGCATTTTGGACCGGATGGGATATGGTTGTACGAGGTGCCTGGGCAGGAGAATGAGGATGAGGTCACATTTGGGAATGTTGCGGATGCGCATCCTGTTCTGAAGAGCTGGAGGGAGAAATCAATGGACCTTGCGGGCCAGACTGGATTGGTCTTGACTTGAGGTATAACATAACCTGCCTTGCGCTGTGCTATGAGGTCTTCTCGGTAGTCATAGTCTCGCTGAACTGGTGGCGCGAGAATATGAACGCGAGCCATTCGGGCAGTCCCCAATCTGTGCAATAGGAGGTGTTAGCCTCTCCGCTACGCTCTCGCCTTCCTTGGCCAACGAAGACAATTAGCTCGCGGCCGCTGCTAGGAAGCGGTTTTCTGGATTTCGAAGAGATTACTAACGATACTAATATAGTAGTAGCGAGTCTTTACTAATATAGTATTAAATAGGGAACCTAGTCGATTACGAAAGCTATAACGTATTCCACCACTGAGCTAGTCACACCACTAAGCTGGTCAAAATTTCTTAGCACGATCAACTTCTTAATCAACGTACAATGTCTCAACAACATAGCATACAATCATCGAATCAAGAAGGCAGAATCCTTCTTGCCCTTACTACCTACCACCAGCGCCAATTTCGAAGCCTCCGACGCGCGGCTACAGCATATAAAGTACCTCCTTCGACGCTAACTAGCCGATACCACGGAACTACCTATCGCCCCGATTCACGACCTATGCAACGTAAGCTCACTACGACCGAAGAGCAGACGATTGTCCGATACATTCTCGACCTAGACTCGCGAGGATTTGCGCCTCGCTTATGTAAGGTGGCAGATATGGCAGATAAATTGCTTGGTATACGAGGTGGAGAGCCAGTTAGTAAGAACTGGGCCGAAAGATTCGTGACGCGCTTAGATGAGCTCAAAATGGCCTTTAACCGAGCAAAAGACCGCTAGAGAATACTCTAGGAAGATCCTAAGGTAATTAACGCGTGGTTTGAGCTTGTTAAGGACACTAAAGCCAAGTATGGTATCCATAACTATAATACCCACAACTTTAATGAGACAGGCTTTCAGATAGGTGTCATTAGGTCTATAAAAGTGGTCACTGGTTCAGAGAGACGTACTCGGCCTTAGCTTATTCAGCCTAGTGACCGTGAATAGGTTATAGTGATCCAGAGCATTTGTGCTGCTAGGTATACAATCCCACCCTTTATTATCTATAAGGGCCGTGTTCACATCTCTGTATGGTACGAGGAGGCAGATATACCGCGTAATTGGAAGCTCTCGGTCTCTAAGAATAGATAGACAAACAATGCGCTTAGTCTAGAGTGGTTAAAGCACTTTGACACGTATACAAAAGCGCGTCAGGTTGGCGGCTACAGGCTGCTCATTTTAGATGGTCACGAGAGCTATCTTAATCAAGATTTCAAGGATTACTGTCTAGAACATAAGATCCTTACGCTCTATATGCCACCACATTCATCGCATATCCTATAGCCTCTAGATGTGGTCTGTTTCTTACCACTAAAGCTGAAATACTCCTAACGCGTCCGGGACTTAGCGCGTCGGCGCGTCTTCTATGTCGATAAAGAAACATTCCTTCCGGCCTTTAAAGACGCGTTTTTTGACGTGTTTATAGAGCAGACATACCAGAAGGCCTTTAAGGCTTTAGGTTTAGTCCCTATCGACGCGTAGGCAGTTATTAACCGCCTTGATGTACGTTTACGTACCCCACCTAGACTGCCACCTTATAAGACACAATAGCAGTCGAAGACTCTAAGTAATACGCACGAGTCTAGGTCTCAGTCTAGGCTTGTTAATGACGCTATTACTCGGTCTCCTATAACAGCCTAATATGGCTTCTCCTAGCTTATGAAAGGTGCCGAAGTAATGCTACATTAAAATACGCTTTTAGCTGCCCGTGTTAGCGAGCTTGAACAGCAATTAGATACGATAACAAAGCGAAAAGCACGTAAGAGGAAGCGGATCTAGCACGGGGGCATAATGGAATATAGCGTAGGGTCAGCTAAGGTAGCTACTAAAGCGTCTACAGCTACTTAGCAGTTAAAGAAGACTCGTAGGTCAGTTGGTCTTAAACAGGCCTAGCTAGCTGTACGGCATTGTAGCAGCTGCGGAGGGATTGGGCATAACGCTCGAACATGCTAAAAGGATATAGAAGGGTCTTCTGAATCTAATGAGAGTATAATATTCATAGGTTCTCTATTTAATAGTAATGAAAATGAATAATCCGTAATGCGAGTTGGTTATGCTAAGAAATTTTAACTAGCTTAGTAGTGTAACCAGCTTAGTGGTGGAATACGTTATAAGGTCTTAACTACTTTACTATATTTTTATTTTACTATTTAGGCGTTCCCTTACTAGAAGTAGTATATTATAGAAAATATATTAATACTATACTAACGTATTCCACTACTGAGCTGGTCACACTACTAAGCTGGTCAAAATTTCTTGGCACGATCAACTTCTTAATCAACGTACAATGTCTCAACAACATAGCATACAATCATCGAATTAAGAAGGTAGAATCCTTCTTGCCCTTACTGCCTACCACCAGCGCCAATTTCGAAGCCTCCGACGCGCGGCTACAGCATATAAAGTACCTCCTTCGACGCTGACTAGCCGATACCACGGAACTACCTATCGCCCCGATTCACGACCTATGCAACGCAAGCTCACTACGACCGAAGAGCAGACGATTGTCCGATACATTCTCGACCTGGACTCGCGAGGATTTGCGCCTCGCTTATATAAGGTGGCAGATATGGCAGATAAATTGCTTGGCATACGAGGTGGAGAGCCAGTTAGTAAGAACTAGGCCGAAAGATTCGTGACGCGCTCAGATGAGCTCAAAATGGCCTTTAACCGAGCAAAAGACCGCCAGAGAATACTCTAGGAAGATCCTGAGGTAATCAACGCGTGGTTTGAGCTTATTAAGGACACTAAAGCCAAGTATGGTATCCATGACCATGATACCCACAACTTTGATAAGACAGGCTTTCAGATAGGTGTCATTAGGTCTATAAAAGTGGTCACTAGTTCAGAGAGACGTACTCGGCCTCAGCTTGTTCAGCCTAGTGACCGTGAATAGGTTACAGTGATCCAGAGCATTTGTGCTGCTGGGTATGCAATCCCACCCTTCATTATCTATAAGGGCCGTGTTCACATCTCTGTATAGTACGAGGAGGCAGATATACCGCGTAATTAGAAGCTCTCGGTCTCTAAGAATGGATAGACAAACAATGCGCTTAGTCTGGAGTGGTTGAAGCACTTTAACACGTATATAAAAGCGCGTCAGGTTGGCGGCTATAGGCTGCTCATTTTAGATGGTCACGAGAGCCATCTCAATCAAGATTTCAAGGATTACTGTCTAGAACATAAGATCCTTACGCTCTGTATACCACCACATTTATCGCATATCCTACAGCCTCTAGATGTGGTCTGTTTCTCACCACTAAAGCTGAAATACTCCCAACGCGTCCGGGACTTAGCGCGTCGGCGCGTCTTCTATATCGACAAAGAAACATTCCTTCCGGCCTTTAAAGACGCGTTTTTTGACGTGTTTATAGAGCAGACATGCCAGAAGGCCTTTGAGGCTTCAGGTTTAGTCCCTATCGACGCGTAGGCAGTTATTAACCGCCTTAATGTACGTTTACGTACCCCACCTAGACTGCCACCTTATAAGACACAATGGCAGTCGAAGACTCTAAGCAATACGTACGAGTTTAGGTCTCAGTCTAGGCTTGTTAATGACGCTATTACTCGGTCTCCTATAACAGCCCAATATGGCTTCTCCTAGCTTATGAAAGGTGCCGAAGTAATGCTACATTAAAATACGCTTTTAGCTACCCGTGTTAGCGAGCTTAAACAGTAATTAGATACGATAACAAAGCGAAAAGCACGTAAGAGGAAGCGGATCCAGCACGGGGGCACAATGGAATATAGCGTAGGGTCAGCCAAGGTAGCTACTAAAGCGTCTACAGCTACTTAGCAGTCAAAGAAGACTCGTAGGTCAGTTGGTCTTAAACAGGCCTAGCCAGCTGTACGGCATTGTAGCAGCTACGGAGGGATTGGGCATAACGCTCGAACATGCCAAAAGGATATAGAAGGGTCTTCTGAATCTGATGAGAGTATAATATTCACAGGTTCTCTATTTGATAGTGATGAAAATGAATGATCCGTAATGCGAGTTGGTTATACCAAGAAATTTTGACCAGCTCAGTGGTGTAACCAGCTCAGTGGTGGAATACGTTATACTAACTATAGAATCTCTAAAGATAGCTTATAGCTTAACGTATTCTACTACTAAGCTAGTTATACTACTAAGCTAGTTAAAATTTCTTAGTATAACTAACTTCTTAATTAACGTATAATATCTTAATAATATAGTAACGTATTCCACCTAGCTAATAGGATACCTTAGGGGCTACCTGTCCCTAAGCCAAACTAGGCTTAGCGGGCATCGCGCACGGTGTATTTCGGGTAGCCCCTAAGGGGTAGCCCCTATCTTACACCGCTCATTCTATTGTACATATTTACGACGCTAGAAGGGCTAGAAACATCAATACAATTGTTGTACTAGTCGCTAGACTTCGTTTAGCGCTTAGCGTGTATACGTACGAGTCGTAGATACGGTAGTAGGGCTGAAGCAAGACGAGATGGGTTCTAGCGTAGCGTAGACCCCGCGCAGTATCTTCGCTATTAATAGAGACGACGGTAGCGGCAATAACACGCTACACGGGGCTCGAATAACAGTGGACAATGCGAAAGAGTACTTACACTGGCTAGAAGAATTCGGAGTCGTCGTGTGTAGTATACATCGCTATATAGTACGCAGTCTCGACGCTTATCTCCGGGAATCGCATATTACGCTAAAGAAAGAGAGGCGCAAAATACTCGAACTGTTCTCGTACTGTCGTCTTCGAAAACCGTAGGATGTACTGCTACCCGAACCGCTATAGGCTCCGCTAGACTGTCTTAGGAAGCCGGGTAGGGTCTACATCTACGAGGAACCGGAGTGTGGAAAAATCAGTAAAAGTCGGCATAAGATTAGGAAGTACTGTAATCGACAACATAACTAGAAGGCAATAGAAGAGGAACGGGAGCATTGGTATTAGGTGTGGGCTTAAACGTTCTTTAATTCGGCCGGGCTATAGCGATATTTCACTGTCGACTACGACGAAGATACGACGACCGAGACAAGGGCTGAAACGGCGTTATTGCTTACGACGAACGACAGTAACGTAGTAGGGGAGAGACACTTCGAGGCCGATAAGAACGACATAGCTACCGTACTAAGTAACTAGAACGTACAGCTAGAGAAACGGGAGAAAGAGCTAGAGATTGCCGACGAGGCTATAGTAAAGACGGATCACACACTATAGTTCAAACGAAATCAGTGGCCCGAACACTTCAAAGGTTGTAACTTGCGGCATCTAAGCCGGGCGACTCGCTTGCCGGATCGGGACGAAGAGCTGTTACTATAGGCGGTAGGGGTAAACACGGCTCTTATCGAGCGGTGCGTTAAAGGCTTAAGAACGCTAGACTTGGAGACCCGACGCTAGCTACGGAGCGTAAAGCAGACCGAGCCGGATGTCCGGCCGTTCGTACGGCTACAGAATGAAGACTCTCAACTACGGTATACGAACTACTTTACACGTTTAATCTGCTACGCACTGCGAGTACTAGCGAGTAAAGAGGTAGTTAATCGGGCACCCGTAGAGGACGAGGAAGCTTCTTTAAGTAGGGACGAGGACGAGGAGGATAACAACAGCGATAGCGGGTAGGATGACAGTACGACTAACGAGTCGGAATTTGAAGACTTAACACCGGTGTCGACTAATGTTATAAAAGATGCTCGGGTATTGTTCCCGTAGTAAGGTAGGCAGAAAGAGCTACTATAGGCTTTCCGGCACACGTTATAGAGTGGTGTAGGTAAGGAACTCGAGTAGGATACGCTGTTAGAGTTCTACCGGTTAATTATCTTTCAGCGGGTCCGGGGCAATGTCTTCGTTAGTGCTCTCTTACATTACTTAGCCGTGCTAGGGATTAACGAAGAAGTGAACCGATTACGTACTGCAAACGACTTCTCGTATATGCTCGCTAGGGTGGTCTACTACACACGAGCGCTAGCAATCGAAGTACTACTGCCGTCCGCCGATCGAGACAATTAAGGCGAAAGTGACGATCGAGAATTTATTAAACTGCGAGGAGAATATCTCGCGGACGGTTCGTTTAGCGTGATAAGCAAAATGCTTAGTCTACTCGCTTATAGTAAGAGTCTCGCGTTCAATTATAGTAACGTAGGTGCAGTCTTCTAGTCTAACGACCGACTAACGATAACGTATAAAGGTGACCCGATCGAACTAGCTGGATTCCGTCGGTTCGTTTATAGCGTAATTAAGGAGGCAGAAGGCTTACTATAGGCGAAATTGCTGCTCTGCCGGGAAGACGAGCGGTTCGAGCTACCGTTAAACGACTTCCGCGATAATGTAACTTTTACGAAGCGTGGATGGTCGTTTATACTAAACAAGCATAATGGACTCGATAGGAAGCGCGAGTGGCTGCTCCGGCGATTGCTATTAAAGCGGAGTCGGATACGCAAAGATAGCATTTGGTCGAAAGGATTGGTGAAGTCGTATCTTCGAGAGGTCGACCGCTTTCGAGAGCTGCTTCTCTTATACGTGCATGTCTATAGAGGTCAGCCGGCTCGCGGGACAGAGATTACGTCGATTCGATTCCGAAATGGGTTTATACAAGACCGGAATATATTTATGATATACGGATAGGTCGTCGTCGTAACGCGATATCACAAATCGTAATCGCAGCTCGACAAGCCGAAGGTGATTCCGCGGTTCTTACCGTAGCGAGTCGGTTAGATAATGGTTATATACTTAGCTTATATACAGCCGCTATAGGATTACTTAATAGATCAGGTAAAGGGTTCGGGCTGGACTAACTATATATAGGCGAACGAACACGGAGTATAGGAGACGGACCGCTTAACAAGAATTATTAAGAGGGAGTCACAAAAGTCGCTCGGGTTGCAGCTAACGACACACGATTACCGACACGTCGCGATTAGTATAGGTCGAGAGGTTGTTAGGGCCGGGTTTGCGAAGGGATATTAAGAGGGCATAGACGAGAATACTAAGGAAGAAGAGGAGGTGGACGAGGACGGCGATATACTAGAGGTTTCGGCTAGTCGGGGAGGCAAGGTCGGAGCAAATCGCTACGGCGTACCGCTCGATATAATTAAGCATCTAAGCAATAAGATAATCGACACGTTTCGACCGCTTAGTATAAAGTGGTACGACTTTCTCGGGCTTAAGAGCAGACGTGGCGCTAGATCCGGGAAGCGTGCACTATATATGCGAGGAGCGAGCGTCGAGGTTGAGTCCGATACGTAACATAGCGAGCGGCGGGCGATAATTTCGGTGTAAAACAACAATCTTGGTCGACTTAGGCTACCGGTTCAACATCGAGACGAGCTCTATAGTAGATAGTACTTCGGCGCCGACTCTTCACCGTCGTCTACTCCGCCGCCGGCACGCTCGTCGCCGCTTACAAGCCGATTAAGCCCGCCGAACGTTCCGCTATAGCAACATTCGCTGCCCGCTAGAGGTATAGGTGGCGGTGTAACGTTTAGGGAGCGATCTAGCGAAGCTAAGGAGCATCGGTACGTCGGCGAGGAAGAGTTACAACAGGCAATATAGAAGGCACTATAGATAGACGAGGCGTCGTTCCGCTCGTAGGAGTAACAGGAGGCTCTCGAGACGATCGTTAATAGCGGTCGACTAACGCTACTCGTCGTGATTCTCCTGACCGGCGGAGGCAAAAGTCTACTGTTTATAGCACCGGCGTGTCTCGAGGACCCCGGGGTAACGATCGTAGTGGTGCCGTATCGTGCGCTTATTAATAATCTCGTCGCGACTGTAAGGCGAGTAGGGATCGATAGTATCGAATAGCGGCCGGGGGAACAGAATCCGGTGGCTCTAACTTTCGTTAGTACCGACTTAGTCTCTAGTAGCGCTTTTATAGGGTACGCTTAGCTGCTAAGCATAAAGGGGCTGCTTCGACGAGTCTTTATCGACGAATGTTATCTAACATTTACCGTAAGTGACTAGCGGCCGAAGTTGGCGGATATGCGGTAGGTACGGCAACTGAAGTGCCCGACGATTATGCTTACCGCGACATTGCCGGTTCTACTCGAAGCCGAGCTCGAAGAGAGCATAGCGGCGCGGACGGCGCAATATATTCGTGTAGCGACGACCCGGGCACGAACGAGGTATATCGTGCATAAGGTAAAGGCGGGCACGCTTAAATAGGAGGTAATCGAATTCTGTCGGCGGATAAAGAGGCATCTTCGGTTATATAAGGGGGTTATCTATAGCCGTAGCCGGGAGCAGTGCGAGCGTCTCGTATAGGAGCTAAAGTGTGCTTATTATCACGCTAGGTCAGTCGACAATGTCGAGCAACTAGAGAGGTGGGTTTTATATAGAGGGTTAATTATCGTAACATCGGCACTAGGCACTAGCGTCGACTTTCCCGGGATCGTGTTTATTCTGTATGTCGATCTGCCGTATAGTATAATCGATTTCGCTTAGGAGTCCGGACGCGGAGGACGTACGGGCGAGGATGTAGACTCGGTCGTGCTTATAGAGTAGGGAAAGGTGGACCGGGCGTCGAAAGAGTCTCGAGGCGTAGACGACGTCTTTATAGGGGAATTTATACGAACACGGTAGTACCGAAGGACGGTAATAAGTGCGTATCTCGATGGTACCGCGGTCGAGTACGGCGGAGAACTAGCTCGGTGCGATAACTGCGGCGAAGGGCTAATAAGCGTTTAGAGATGCTACACGAGGGACGTAGTAGAGTAAGAGTAGTTCGAGAAACAAATGGATTGGCTCGTGGACGAGCAGGGCTGTATAGGATGCTTCGTTACCGGGGCCGAGGACGTATCTCGACCGTAGGATCACCGCTTAGAAGAGTGCTTACTAGAGGGTAGGTTCGGTTGTCTTCGAGTTAGAGAAGCCGAAGTCGAGCAATTTCGCAGTATAATCCGGTTCGAGAGGAAGACGCACAGCTGCTTTAGGTGCGGGATTAGTTAGCGGTTGTGCCGGACTAGGTTAGACAGCAAGAACGAATGTTAGTGGCCGGTAGTAGCTTATTAGATACTCCGGCGGATAGGAGAACTCGAAGGTGGACTAGAAGTGCTACGTATAGTCGGATATAAAGGCGAATAGGGAGAGTGGGAGGCATACACACAATGGCTATCGTAGGCGTATAGAGGGCGAGTCTAGCGTAAGGTGATAAGCAACGTAATGGTTTCGCTAATTCGGTTTTTAGACTAGCGGTATCGGTAGGTAGAGAATAGCAAACAGGCCGGCGGGGGGAGTCAGAGTTTAGGGTTAGAGGGGGGTTTAACGGCAGTGGGGGTTAGGGAGTTTGTGCGTCGATTACGGCAGTGGAAGGGGATCTATCTTATTTGTCGGGCGCGGTACGGAGTCTTCGTACGAACGTACGAGACTCGGAACTGTCGACGGGACAAATTTCTAACGAGTATAATAGTAGTAGGCTTAAGGTAGTTGGAGAGCATAGAGCCGTCGAGGGTAGCTAACGGACGGTATTGGGCTCCGGGTACTACGTATGTCTAGGTAGAGAGAGATGAATGCGAGATAGGCGATCTTATAGGCAAAGTGGCGATAGCATTGCTATACGTGGGAAGGGAGCGCGAGCAAGCATAGGAGTGGGTGGCGCAGGACGAGAAGTTTATAAGACAGAGCGTAGAAGACAATATTGAGGCGTTAGTAGAGTTTTTTCGAGGCCCGGTAGAGTTAGGGTTAGGGTTAGGGTTAGGGTTAGGGTTAGGGTTAGGGTTAGGGTTAGGGTTAGGGTTAGGGTTAGGGTTAGGGTTAGGGTTAGGGTTAGGGTTAGG
>QQNG01000013.1:0-75453 GCA_003666085.1 Pseudocercospora crystallina | reverse complement strand
TACAGTTACACTACAGCGAATTTAATGAAAATTACTAAATAGTAATTACATATATATTACGCCCCCGTAACGACAGCATCAGCACCTTGCCCAACACCTCCAACCGTCTTCCCTACACCTCCCGTTGCTCCCGAGACAGTCTTGGACGCGTCGGCGTTTCCTATGCCTGAGGTGGTGTCGCCTATCGTTTGGCCGAGACCTGAGGTGGTGGCTGAGACGGTTTTGCCGAGGGAGGAGGTGGTGTTGGAGACGGCGTTGCCTACGGGGCCGCCGACTGTGCCGCCGAGGCCTTTGCCGAGACCGGAGACGGTGTAGTCTGCGCCGGCGCCGACGCCTTTTACTGTGCCGCCGACCTGTGGGTGGGGTGTTAGTAGGCGATGGGGAGGGGTGGAGGGGAGGGAGGAGAGGGAGCTTACGCCTTGGCCTACGCCGGAGACGGTTTTGCCTGTGCCTTTTTGGGTTGTTAGCAGGAATGAAGAGCGTGTTTCGTTTTGTGTGTACTGACCCTTCGCAAGCCCAGTACCGACTCCCTTGATATCACCCCTCTTAACAGCGCCGAGAGTATTGGTACCTGTCTCAGCAAGATTCCCCATAGCCCCATCCGTAGTCTGCTTCACATTCTTCACAGCCCCAGTACCAGTATTCCCAACGTTCTTCGAAGCGTCAGAGAGAGTATTCGTAGCTCCAGTACCGACTTGATTGATCTTCTTCGTCACAGGTGCGGTCCGTCCACCTGAGGCTTTGTCGAGCGTGCCTGTGGGGTATACATCAGTGTCTCACTTGTTGCTGGCCTCATCTGCCGCTTTCCATCGAGACGTGAGCCACGAAGGCAGCATCTGCTCGATGAATCGGGGGTGCGCGCCACTGAAATCCATATTGGAGGGTAGATCTGACGCGGACGTACCTGTGGCAGCTCCTACACCTTTGTTTGCGGCGCCCCCAGCAGTATCGACGGTTTTGT
This sequence comes from Pseudocercospora crystallina, assembly GCA_003666085.1. Classification (NCBI taxonomy): domain Eukaryota; kingdom Fungi; phylum Ascomycota; class Dothideomycetes; order Mycosphaerellales; family Mycosphaerellaceae; genus Pseudocercospora; species Pseudocercospora crystallina. The sequence continues at coordinate 74,492 of QQNG01000013.1, read as the reverse complement.
TGGCTGCGCCTGTACCGGTATTGGCCGCTTTCTGCACTGTGCCCGTCGCCGCACCTGTAGCCTTTTGTGCTGTGCCTACTGGCTTCTGAGGAGGCTTCTTGTTTTGAGGCAAGACGGCTGGGGGCACTGGCTTCCTCTTCGCAGCCGCGGGAGAACTGCTATCTGCTGTTGAAGCCACGCTACTTGGAGCCTTTGCCCCTGCGGCAGCTTGGCCAACCTTCTTCGGAGGCTGAGCTGCTGGAGTTGAAGGCTTCTTCACTGCATCTCCTGCTGCTGGTGCTTTTGCAGGAACCTTCGCTGGGGTTTTTGCGGGCGTCTTGACTGGGGTGGGACCTGCGCCATTTGTAGCCGGTTTCGCTGGTGTAGGCTTCTTCACAGGAGTGGCACCAGCCGCAGGTTTGGATGGCGTCGTGGCAGGCTTCTGGGCCGATGCTGGTGTCGCTGGCTTCTTCACTGGCTGAGGCGACGGTTTCGCGGGAGTCGTCTTCGCAGGTGTTGGTTTGGAAGGCGTTGATGTAGCGGGCTTTGCAGCGGCTGGAGCTTTCGCGGGAGGCGTCTTGGTCGGAGTCTTCTTAGGCAGCTCATTGTCCACCATACTGATCTTCGACATCCCAGCTTCCTTGACATTAGCACGACTTCCTAGAATAGATTAATGCGTCCAGCTACAGCAACTGAGGTTCACAGCAAAATTCCTTCTGCGCGTCCAATACGAATCGCTCTCTGGACATACTCATGTAATAGTAGGCTCCCACTGCTGCAGCTCCCGCGACTGGCAACGCGCGCCAGAGGACGTTCGACGTCGACGTACCTTGGAGGTCAGCATTCTGCTTCTTCAGTTCTTCAAGCTTAGACATGTTGATAGCTCAATTCTTCCGCAAAGATCGAAAAAAAAGGTAATGAAATGGAGGGAGGTATAGGAGAAGTTTCCAGGATCAAGAGTTGTTACCTCGACGCGTTCTCGAAGGCGGAGAGGCTCATGATGAGGCGTCAGCTCCATCGTTTCACAATGTCCGTCATGGCCGCTGTGGTGAGAGCTCATCCAAGTAGACGTCATAATGGTGATGAACAGGACATGAAGTGTGGCGCGTGGTAATCCCTGGTAATCCCTGTGCCAGGATGCCAACTCCACGTTGTCCAAGTTTTGATCCTGGTCGGCATCAGCATTCCGTCCCAGCTATTGGGTGACCTTTAACCTGCGCGATGCACATGATGGGGAGTGGGTAGTTGCGCAGCGAACGAAGATGCATAGATCGGTCTGGCTAGATCTGTTGGCATCAATATCGATCAGTGGTGAACTGAGATGTTTACAATTAGGAGGAATGGGAGAAGTGGAGTGGAAGTTGCAAGGTTTCTTTCTCTGTCTTGGCGCCGTCTGTGCCTGAGGCATGTCGCCTATGGTAGCTTTCACCGTCGTTCAAGTTTTGATCCCATTCTGTTCGGACCAATGCATTGTTCAATCATTTTGTAGGGCTCCTGTTCGCCCGTGAAGCAATCTTCGCAACATCTATCGCATCGCTGGGCCCTCTTCATCAACTTTGCCCAGCCACGCTTTCGATTCAATCAAACGAATTCCATCTCATCGAAGTCGTCCTCCATGGAGCAGGTTGACATAGGCTCCTTGAAGACATCAATCGCATCTCCATCCACCATACCGAGAACTTCAGTTGTGTCTGACGGCAGAAGACGTTGGCCGTCCCACAGGAACTTCGCCTCTGATTGGAGAATGCCTCGCAGCTCGCAGAAAGCGTCCATGAGCTTGCCCATCCGCGTAACGTTGCGCATCTTGAAGCGCTGCTCGAATTCTCCGTCGTTGACCGAGATGGTAAGGCCATATGGCTCCTTGGCCGCAGGAGCATCGCTGATCGTGTCGGAGGTTGCAAGGCCAATCTGTGGAGAGAAAGGGACCGGCTTCTCCTTCCCCTCCACAGCCATGATGCAGTCTCCATCGAGCATTTCAAGGTCCTCCGGAGTGGCCTTTGGATTGACTAGCTCACCGCAAAAGTAGAAGCTCATTGCCATAGGGTCCTGGCCTTCCTGATCGCAGAAGGCATCCATCATGTTGTAGAGCTTCTGAGTGCGCTCGAGCTTGAAGAACAATTGATTCTCTCCGAAGATCACCACGATGTTGATCTGAGCAGGCTCCTCTTTGACTGGCTGCACAGCTAGGTTCTCGTTCTTCTTCTGCACTTCTGGGCGGCGTTCGATTCCCTGAGACGCGTGCTCAAGGGCGGTGACAGTGCGTGCAACATGGGCGTTGCCAACGCTTGAACCTTGAGCGATGTGCATTGCGTACAGAGCGTCCGTATTCTTGTCCTCGGGCTGCATGCCATCTACCACAGCATGTATGACCTCGTTGTTGGCCATACCGAGAGTGTCTGCAGTATCCGGCCGTCCAACCCGCAAGCCATTGTAGAGAAAACGTGTCGTCCAATAGTCCAGCGACTCGCGCTTGCAGAAGGCATATAGCGCCTTGCTCAACTTCACGTACCGCTTGAGCTTGAAGTGACAACTTCTCTTTTCGGGAACAGCACACTGGACCTTGATGACAATCCAAAGGCTCTCTTCGGTCGGCTGCTTGCTGGTGTTGCGAGACTCCGAGACGCTCCCTGGCTGAACATCTGCGGGTTGGCCTGGATCCTCGACCGTTTTGGTCATGAACAAGTCCATGGAATCATCGCGAGAGATCTCAGGCGCCGCTGGCTGAACATCATCCTGAACCTGCACCTTGCGCAAGTCAGTCACCATCATCACCCACCAGGGAACTCCTCACGAATCTACTCACCTTCCCACTGATCGTCTGCTTCTCCATAGCCTTCGTAATCTCCACGATGTCCTTGTGGCGCATCCTATTGCTCTCGAGGTATTGAACAAGCAGAACCCGAATCTGAGCGCCGACGTGAGAATCGCCGCCCATGGTAAAGAGTGGCGAGTTAGGCTGGAGGGCATGCAAGCGGTCGATGGCGGACGTGTCGTCGAGGCACGCGAGGGCGCGCTGCTGAACTTCGCCGATCTCGCGGTCCATGTCGGCGACGGCGACGTACGGGTTGTAGGCCATGGTGGCGGGGTTGAGATGGTTGATGGTCATGATGTGCTCGATGTGCCTCGATGTGGTGGTATCGGATGTTGGTGGGAGCGTGATCGGCGATGTCCCAAAGTTGGTGGTGTAGTAGACTTGTCGAGGTTGGAAGTCCGGTGAAGGAAACTGAAAGAACCCTACGGTGACGTGTTTCAAGCGCGGTGGTCAAAGCGTCTGCAGCAAACGCCGTTGTCATGTGAAAACGGCTGCCGCGCACGTTTCTTTGCCGCCTTCTCTTCGTAGCATTGAGTCGCTCTCGCATGAAGCGTAACATTAAACGCTCTCAGAATCGCCTTCATGTTGAAATCGACCCGTCCACGGAGAGGGATGACAAGAACGAATTCCATTTCGCTAAGAACATTACGACTTCTCCCCACCCATCCCATCCCTCCTCCTCTTAACCACCCAAGTAACCCAACACAACCCAGCAGCAAGCGCCAACGTCGCACCCGTAAAAACCTGCACGCCCACCCAATTCTCCCCTCCCCCAACCTCATAAATCGCACCCGCAACAGGATTCCCCACCAACACTCCAAGAGCCAAACAAAAATTATTCATCCCCATCCTCCCACCAACAAATCTCATATCAGGTGTAATGATAGCCACAGTCGGCGTCTGCAAACTTACAAACGCACCGCTGAAAGCTCCATACAATAAACTCCAAGCGATGACACCAGGTCGACCGACAACAGCGACCCAGCAAAATCCGAGAATCGCAGAAACGGCAGTCGTGAACGAGAGGACATTCAGACATCCAATCTTATCTGCGACGAGCGCGGGGAGTGTTCGTCCCAGTACACTCCCCGCCGAGAGGATAGGTAGCATATAGAAAGCGAGTTCGCCGTCGACGCCGCCTTTCGAGCGGGAGTATTCGGTGATGTAGAAGAAAGGGATATAGAGGCCCATGGCGCCGATGAAGGAGACGATGGCGAAGAGGGTGAAGAGGATCTCTTGGAAACCGGTGAAGTCGACGATTTTGGGTCGAGGGGGTGGGAGGGTACGCATTTTGGCGCAGGCGAGGGAGATGGCGCAGGTTGCGAGGGCGATGAAGCCCATGAGGCGGAGGGTCCATCCGAAGCCTTGAAGTGTGGTTAGTCGCTGCCGTGGTTGTTAGGTCAGTTGAGTGAGAACGTACCGATCTTGGGCTCCAGTTTATGAAAGACGATAGGATATATCACACCACCAAGACTGCTTCCCGTCGCAGCCAAGCCTGTCGCAATTGCCCTCTTCTTTGCGAACCACCCAGGGATAACTGCAACAGCTGTGATGAATAGTTGACCAGCTCCGATGCCGACGCAGATTCCTTGGGCCAGCATGAACTGCCAATATGTGTGGCAGATGGATGTCATCATGAGGCCGAGGACGACGAAGAAACCACCGCAGATGATCAGCCGTCGTGGGTGGCCGCGATCAAGTACACATCCGGCGAAGATGGAGCCGAAGGCTAGAAGAAAGCCTTGCATCGTACCAATCCATGATAAGTTGCTGTTTGTTTCGTTGCTGAGGATGGTGCGGTAGTAGTACTGTTGAAAGATTCCGTAGGCTGTCACCATTCCCCTGTTGATGTCAATATACCATCGCAAATGTGGGTGTTTCTCAACTTACCATGAGTTGAAGTAGAGCATGAAACCTGAGACGATTTGTAACCACGCTCGTAACCCGCCGTCTGGTACCGGCGAGGCGGTCGTTTCGCTCGCATTGTTCGCTTCATCTCGAGTCGCATTCGAAGTAGAGTCGCTGTCTTTCTCTGATGCCCCAGTGCTCGGAGTCCTCTCCACGTCCGTGTCCAATGACTTCCGTTTCTGCTCAATATCCTCCCTCGATTGTTCGAACTGCCGAGTTGCCATGTTGAAAGCCGATGTCTGATCAGCAGCTAACACGCGACTGGAAAGACCACGAACGTTCTCAAGAAGCGGTTCAAAAGTCTAGTCCTTCTTGACACGCGTGGAGCAGGCATAGTCTCTGTATGTAAATTGAGTCTGGGTGGAGCAGGGTAGAAGAACAAACAGTTCGTTGAAACCACAGGCCCCGAGATGCGAGCAGTGGAGCCAGCAGACGCGGTCATCACTTCGATGGGTGGCACCGTTGATACACTTACATATTTTGGCAAGAATAAAGCCTCCGATATCAGAGCATTCTCGTAAAGTGTGCTCTCCCATTTGTCAAGAATCATTCCGAGGCACTGTATGCGCAATTAATGGCGTTGAGAGTCCGGTAGTGTTGAAGATCTCCGTCAACAGAGTGTGTTTCGTGCGCTGTAGAGTTTCAGGCGCAGATGTGTAGTTGCTCATCGCCGAATTAGGTATGCACACTTGCTGGTGCGGCTCAACGGCATGACGTCTTGATAGACAGCAGTGCAGAGTCTCTTTCGAGCACTTGCATATGATGATAAGCATTTCGAAAAGCTTTGGGAAGGCGCCGTCTGTATCAACGCTGAGACCGTAGGCTCATGTATGCCCTCCTGTCTGGCAAGTCGTACCACGGAGGCTTGGTGCGCTGCAAGAATGTCATGAAGAGATCTTGTCCCTCAGCGCAGTGCGACACCATTTTGCTGAAAGCTTGTCCCGACTGACTCTGACTCTGGTCCAAAGACTGTTTCTGCGAGACATCCGGGTCAGGGTCGAGCTGGCGGCAATCCAAATACTCTTCTTTCGCGTGCAGTACCACTCCACTGAGCAGAGTTCCTGTATCGCCAGCAGCTCTTGAGAGCTCTCTAAAGGATGGCATCTTGCATTTCGTAGGCTGTCGACTTCATCATCAGCTCGCTCAGCATGCATTCTCGGCATTGGCGCATGAGGGAGCTGCACGGCGCTGTTTGGTGATGTCGTCCTCGAGCAACTGGAGTTGATGCAGAAGCAGGGACGACAAGCCACAAAAGCCATCCGCCTCGGGAGGTTCTCACCGAGAGGTCTGTGCTGGAGATCTGGTGCCGGCGATCGCGATGGCTTGGCGTTCGCGAGACGAGATCGACATCTGTATGCAAAGCAATGATAGTCGTGAGCTTGTATTCTCTTATACTAATCAGAAGTACACAGCAATTTTACTTTAGCAGTTTGCTTACGTCTTTCGGTGGTTTCTGCAGTTCATCTTATATACAAGTGAGCCCGGCAAAGGCACGTATGCGTTATTGTTTGAAGGTTTGAAGGTTTGTGAACCCATCTCTATCCTCCATCCATTCATACATTACGCATCTAGTACCCTTTTGCTGTCCCATTCCCAGTCCTTCCAGGAATAGGCTTGGTGCCTCCGTTCGGGAGCTTCACCCTCCAAAGACTGAAAGGCTTCTGCCTCCTGTCCATACCGGGGTACTGCCCGGAACCGAACACCAACTGATTGTTGGTGAAATAGAGGTATCCATCCTCCCCGGTGCTGAAGGTATCAATCCAATTCAACCTCGGATCCCTAACAAAAATCGTATCCGACCCATTCGCAGGATTATAAAACCCAATCGAGTCCTGCTCCATATTCCCATGGTAGATAAAGTTGTTTGTGTCGGTCTCCATTCCATCGCTAATACCCGATTGTCCTAGGTTGTTGATCGATGCTTGAGCGAGGACTTCGCTATGCAAGCTATTATCCCTCAACCTCGCAGTCGGGATAGAGTAGATATACCTCCCACCAACAACTTTCCAGAAAAGCGTGTCCCCATCCGCGGATAACGCGATTCCATCAGATCCGAAATTCACGGATGTGAACGGTTTGCCTGGTTGCCATGTGTAAAGCGGTACACCCCATAGATATGGTAGATTTTGGCCTTGCGGGTGGACTGCAGGGTTACCGTCAAGATGCCTCCAGGACTCGCCTGTGCCCAAATCGACGATGATCAAGCCGTTGCGGCCTTCGACAGACGAGTCGGTGATGTATGCAACGCCCTTGCCGGATTTGGTGATGTTGGATCGGAGGTCGAAGCGGACGTCGTTGAGGTAGGAGTCGGAGTAGGCGACTGTGGTGGGGAAGACGATCGTCTGGAAGACTGTGTCGTTCTGCAAATTGACACCGATAAGTTTGGGACCTCCGTAGGTTGCGCCTACGAGAGTGCCGTTGGGCGTGAGGGCACGTCCGGTATCGAGGATCCACGCGCGGTCGGCAGAATCGATCACGATGGATTGCGAGCCGATGATGTATTGTTGGTAGTTGGCACCGCTGGGAGGGTATGTTGTGTAGTTGATGCTTCCTCCGGGTGGGTTGTTGATCTGGGCGCTGGGCCATGCTCGCTCGGTTGTGTTCGAGATCAGCTCGGCGATGGTGTATTTGCCATTCTGGCCGTTGTTGGTGTTGTTGCCGTCGAGGCCTGGTGGGTAGTTGGAGAACTTGCGGCCGGACTTGGATACAGCAATTCCTGTCTAAGAAGATGTAAGTTGCATGTCTTCATCAATTTTGTAGCTTTTCGGAAGGTCTTACCGGAAATTGGTCGTAGTAAAGATGGACCAGCTCGATCGCCGGCCCATACTTGACAGTATCATACCAAATTTCACCTCTCTTCTCCCAGTTAGGATTGACTTGAGCAAACCCAACAGCGCCGAGGGCTGCTAGCGAAAGTAGTGACTTTGCAACCATCTTGTCGAATATTGCTCAACAGACATCCATCAGGAAACAGAAGTCAGCGCAAGGGATGTCTTACCTCTTAACCTATCTCCTCCGCAGATGACGAGATCATCATCTCAAATGCAGCAAGGAGCTCTACGTCAAGATTCAGGCACCGTGCAGCGCATGGGAGCGTCGTGATGATGCCATTGGACTTCTCCGCTTCCCATTGCGCTGGACGCGCTTGGCCATGCAGATTGCAGTTTGAGCCGCGTTGTCTTGGCAGGTACGGTTTCGATGTTTGGAGTCTGTGAGGCTGGACGTGTTCTCAGTACTGATGATGCAGGCCTCAAGGGACGCTGGCAACAGCTTCCACTTGGAAGCCTGCGGTGGAGTCTACATTGGTGAACAGAATTGCCATCTTCTTGTACGCCGGGGCGGTCTTGGGCTGTCGCATCTGGGATTTCACAGCATGACGGTGTCTGCGGAGGAGATGGTGATGCTCGGAGGAAGGTTTGGGGAAGTGGGGCGGCTCTCGGCTCTCGTCCGATGTCATGGTGCAGGTGGAGGCCAAGATGGTTACGAGGCTGTTGTTTTGCAAGCAAGACATGGCAGCAAAAGCGAGAAGGACGTGTACGCATAGATGTCGTGACATTAACTCTCATTGATCTGGTCTTCATGAACGCTCGTTCATCATACAGCATGCAATCACAGGAATTGCCAAAAAAGCATGCCCATGAACGCGAAGAAGGTGAGCCCAGTGCTCGCCGTCGCAGCAGGACTGGCAGCTCCTGTGTTGTTGGCACTTCCATTGACAGGCGCATCATTACCAATGCCGAACGGCAAGCCTTGATAGCCAAATGTCAGGTTCTGAGGAATGCTGGTGTTGTAGCATGTGTCGCCCGCGATGTTGATGTTTGTCAAATCATCGGCATTGACGATGAACATGTACTTTCGCTGATCAAGGCCCTTGAAACCGTCTGTGTTATATGGGAACTAACATTGTGTTAGCACGCGTCTTATTAAAGCCCTCGAAAATTCTTACCTTGTCGGAAGAGTCCGTGGCACTAGTGTTGCGTAGGAAAATGCATTGCACCTAAATCGAGTATGTTAGCCTATGTCACCATGTTTGCCCAGATGCTGGGATTTTCTCACCTGGTTCGGGTAGTCGTGTGCCATCTTAGGGTAGTCGCGCATAACATCGCTGTTGGACGTGTCCGCAACAAGGATGAACTTTCGTTGTGGGAAAGTCTCGAAGATTTTCGTCAAGAGGTATTGACGGATAGACAGTGTCGCGCTAACATCGCTGAAGTTTAGGGGACGAACATCGAAGGACCCAGCGGGATATGTGTTGTAGATGAACTCTTCATAGTTCCTGGTGACCTGCTCGGGTAGTGTGGTCAAGTAGTGGAAATGCAGATTCGGCAAGCTCCGAGACCAGTTGGCATAGATTTGTGGCATGTTCTCCCACGCAACGTATGGACGCGCGAACGAGTTCAAGAGGCCTTCCTTCGGATCGTAGATCTTCGTAATTCGCAGGATATCATCGATGTCCGAGACCACAGTCAGACCTTCATTGGGAACCAAGTAGGCAGTTGCGTTGCCATTGGTGGTATTCGAAACCCAGGTGGCCAGTTTCTGGATCTCTTGGGTGCTGTTGCCCGGCTGTAGGCCTTGGCTGTTGATCGGAACGAAGGTGTCGAAATCGCCCTCAGCTGTGGTAGCGTAAGGGAGGGTGATGTTCTGTGACACGCCTGGGCCTCCCTCGAATGGTTCTACGTTGATGGTCGAAACATTGACATCTCCCTGCTGAACAACAAAGATGGCTGCGGTGACATTTCGAGCCTGATCGGCTTGGTTTTGAGGCAGCTGCTCAACCGAAGTATCGATCAAAAAGACGTTCGCCAGATCATTCAGCTTGCTCTCTGATGTGTTCGGCTGCTTGTAGATGTTGCCGTGGAACCGAACATTCCAACCCTGGTCTGTATAGTTGGCGTACGGCGGAATATTCAACGCCTGTGTTGGAATTGCGGCAAGCTCTTCATCACTCAGGCCTAGGCTTGAGACGACAGAGTCTCCAGTGGGCAGATTCTGGAAGTAGTCTGGTACACCACTGGCAACATAAGAGGGGACGTCGGATCCCAGCCCACTTAATATCGAGTTGACATCGCCTGTGATATCACTGAGAATGTCCCGCGGCCTCTTGTATGTTTTGGTAATATCGCGTCGGACAGGCGAGGGCGTGATTCCAGGAGCGCGGGCTTCGATTCTGTTCGCGGCAAGAGGCGTAGGCGAGGCGGCTACGAGAGCAAGAAGTGAGGCGGGTAGTAGGAGACTTCGAGGGTTGAGGGCGGGCATCGCGTCGATCGATATGCGGCCTAGTTGGCCTGAGGTATAGGGGACTGGAGGGAGAGGTGGTTTCGCGTGTGTCGATGCCTGTAGCTTAGCAGCAGTGATATGTGCAACGAGAAGAGAGAGCAAAATCGGAGGGAAACAACACAGCTGAAGATGAACTACGAGGTCGTGTGTCGCGTGGCACTTAGCTTGAGTTTTGGTGGTTTGGCCTGCAACTCAATCCAAGTTTGCAGGCGACCTCTCACCAATCGAATGACATCAGTCGTGAAGATGCAAGCCACTTCCGAGTACCCGCTGTCATCAACGAGGCGCGGACGTTGACTTGTTCGGGTTGTGTGCCGACCATCTTCCGACCTCTCTTCTCCATGATGCTTCACATGCTGATGCTGATAAAGATGAAGTCGCTGTGAGTTGCATGTGATATGAGAACGCGAGGTTGGTGTTGCTTGGAGAGCTTGTCTGCTCCTGCACATGTGGGCGAGAAAGCTGGGCCCGTGACTCCTTGGCGCTCAGCCTCAGGATCGCTCCTCCTTTAAGTTGACGGCACATCTCTAGATATAATCAGCACTACTGGACCAGCACTCTGCTGCTCTTACTGTGGCCACCAGCTTGAGAGACACGACTAGATGTCCAATGCACCATGCTCATATCCAGACGGACATCAGGCTGGTGGCTGGGTGTATCTGGATATACTCGCGAGGCACTGCTACCAAGATCGCGTATTGTTCGCGCTCTGCACAGTAACGGTGACCCCTCAACGACCACAAGACCCACGCGCTCCGGGAATGAACCATCCGGCATCATACAGTCAGCTGGAAATTCTGGCGACTCATCAGGTGGAAGCTCGACATCACCTGAAGGCCACCACGAAGTCCAGGGAAGCAATATTCAAGGACCTTACAACGACTTCCATAGGTACTATCTGAAGTTGAAGGTCAACAAAGTGAGTCAGTCTTATGCGGCAGTGTGGATACAACACCTTGATCCTGGCGTGCTTCCCGAACAGTACCAGCACCATCCTTTGGACTTCTCCAACCAAATATCCAATGTCGATCTAGAGTTGGCTGGACAGTGTCTGGATACCGTTATCAAGGCTCAGCAGGATAAACATGCTTCCAAAGAACATGCACGTGAGCAATACGTGCAATCACAAGCCGGGAAACGCGCCCTTTTATGGTTTCTCGCTGTCAACGGCCATGAACGATTCAACCTACAAGAACATGTGATCTTTCTTCGCAGCTTGATATTCTGCCTCGCAGCGGACAGCACCGAGACAGTTCTCAAATGGGTCTTTTCCAGACATGTGGCTGGTTTTGCATCCAGATGGCTCAGGACAGAACAACATGCGTGGAGAGGAAGTGCCATGCGGAGCCTGCTTGAATCCACAGCATATTGGGCACGAACACCGTCTGAAGGATTCAAGGAAGCTCTCGATCTTTACCTCCGTGTTATCGCAGAAACCAGAGCGCGCGAATTTCCGCGAGGTCCATGTGCCAATTCATCAAGCTGGTAATTGGTTGGTTGCTGCATACACCGGAAATCGTGGGGCCTCAGGCGAAGAACAAGCATATGAGAAGCTTATAGCAAGCTTGAAGCACTGGCAACCGCTCGAGGAAGATCTGATGTGGACCACGGCGAAATTGCATCTGTTCCATCCACTGCGACAAGACCCCCTGCCAATGGTGAATTGCCTTCAGCACTTCGATCGCCGATGTCAAGATTCACTGTACGTTCAGAAGCTGTTCCATGTCAAGGACGGGCCCAAAGATAATTTCATGTTCGTGGCGCTGGTCACTACCGCACAAGCACTTCACCGCATTCAACGTTATGACACGACGAAGTGGATCCTTGAGTTTGGCAAGAGAATATCACACAATTTTCAACAGCGACTGCCTGTCACTCGTGACCTCATCAACGGCGTGGATGATGCATTTCTAGCGCTTCAAGTGATGTACAAGCGGGATTTTCAAATTTCCGCGGAGGAGCAGGCCGCATGGGAGAAACGGCATTCTTCAAGACATGAACGATATGTTCAATTCGCCCGCAAGCAAAGCAAGGAACGCTTTCTGGCGGCTAACAAATCGTTTCAAAAACGCAGATGAAGCCGAGATGTCCATCAACAGAGTCTATCAACACTGCGACTTCTGCACATCAAGTGTCAAATCTGGAAAGCCCCTCGTCCCTTTTGGTCTCTCAATGATAATTCTTCTCGGCTATGCGATCCTCTCCACGAACGACTCCAGCTCCCATCCAAACTTCTGGTTCAGCCGCTTGCCCCAAGTCCTTAGCTTGTTGTGATCCACCTTCGGATCTGGATGAGGTTGATGGAAGGTGATGGTGGCAGGACCGTCTCGCTCGCTCTTGAATGTGACGGCCGAACCTGAGCATCTGCCGGCGTGCTCAGCCGAGAACCCTGCATCTATCATGGCAGCTGCGAAGTCGTTGAAGTGCATTGGCTTCTTGCTTGTGGGGTTGGCGGCAAATAAACGAGTGAAGACCGCTTTGCTGGTGGCGTTGACGAAGACTGTCGGGATTGGAAGCGACGGTGACTGGGAGTCTGAGAGATCTGCGCTGCTTGAGGCTTTGGATTTCTCGGTGGCAGCCTCGTGCTGGGAAACGTCGCGGCGGGTCTTGACCTTGTTCTTGGGCTTGATGTCGAGGACAGGCTGCTGAACTTCGTCGCCCCATTGAGTCTGGCTTGCGGAGAAGCTCGCGTTGACCTCCTTAGAGTTCCTGCGAACATGCTGCTCATGGTCTGCTGGCGGATTAGCGACAAAATATCCAGAAGCAACGATATGGATACCAACCTCTGGCGCGATAGCGCTGGTTCCTGGATCCTCGTCTAGGCGAATCTCCAGTCGCGGCTACGCTTGGCAGTGCGGGCTCTACCAGACCGCCAATCGGTCTGCTGGAACCAGCTGGTCGGCCAATGTATCGCGCGAACGGCACGACTGAGTTGGCTTCTGGCTGTGCTCCTCCATCAACCAGGTCGGGTATTTCGCCGTCGTCGTCCTCGATATCGACTGCGAGTTCAGGCGTCAGCCAGATTCTTCGACGCCGACGCTTTCTCCTCGTCTTTGTGGCATCGCGAGCGAACCAACAGAGGCCACGATAAGTCTGCGTTACAACGTAGATCAAGCTCAATACGAGAAAGACCACAATGGCTCGGATGAAATGCCAAGTAAACCATGCTGCACTTCGTAGGGTTGAGGTACCTTCAGATTCGGGCTCTGGCTCCGGCTCTGGTTCTGGTCCGAGCTGGCGACCGCACTTGAGACAGCGGCACGAGGAAGCTGGCGGGAGGAGAGGGGGCGGAGGCAAGCCTAGGAGATAGCGAGAACGAGGTGACAAGGACCGCAGAAGTTCATCAGCTGCTCATCTGTGCCGTACTGGAGGAGGAACTTCAGATCCTCGAGCACCTCACGCATGCCGTAGAGGTCTGGAGGCATGATAGAAGGACGCGGATGGTGGAGTTGAAGTGTGAGAAAGAGAGTGATGGTGTCAAGGACGAGAGATGCCTAGCTTTCTGCGTTTGTCGGTCTGTCAATGCAGCGGACATTGCGTAGCAAAGCCTGGAGCTCTACCTGTGCGAAGGCTACCTGCATAATGTGATGGATGTCGTAAAGCTCATGGCGCACTGTTGGAGGTTATCGCACACTCATTTTGCCATTTGCAAATTGCCCTCAGCACATTGCGTCTGAGCATCAATAGCATCACGCTCTGTTCTGAGTCTGAGAGATCAAGAAGGAAGTGGTACGGATCCTGTGCTATGTACAGGAGAGCTGGATGCATTGCGGACCTGCATCCGCATCAGCTAAACATGCTGTGTAACGCAACCGACCCACCATCTCCTGCACGGTCCCAAACAAGAGCAGACGCCTCTCAAGCAGGGCCGGCAGATCCCGAGTGCCATACTCTGCTGGGAACGATACAAGGTCCACCAACACCAAGTATATCGTGGAATGCACCTCACATGCAAAGCACCTCGAAATCACGAGCGTACAGAGCACATCTACACAAGCGACGACAACCGAATCAGATGTTTGCTCTCGAGGTCACGCCAGCTGTCAGTCGGGTACTCGCGGCTTTGAGACATATATCTTCGACTTCCTCGAGCGAGTTGAAGCTTTCTCCTACATCAACAGTGGGCCTTTCCAACCTCACGCATTACTGCTCGGAATGCGTGCCCTCCATCAGGTCTACTTGCTATGAGCGGGTATCTGGAGGAGTGGCCAGCATCTCCATTAGCCGACGACCTCCTGATCGACCACTGACATAGTTCCGTCATAACTTCGCCTGTTCAACCCTCCCCCCATCCTCAACAACAACAGCAGCCAACATCCCCTCCGCCACATCCTCCCCATCATCCGCCTCCGTAACCCACCTAACCACCCCTCCCTTATGACTCCTCACCTCCACCTCCATCTTCATCTGCTTAACCACACAAATCGCCTCATCCTTCTTCACCACATCCCCCGTATCAACCAAAACCTCCACCAATTTCCCCGAAAGCGGCATGATGATATGTGCGGGGTTGGATTTCTGGCCGTAAGGGTGGGAAGAGGACATGGCGGATCCGGAGGCGGAGGTGGAGGTTACGGAGATTGTTAGGGGGGCGGGGGAGGAGTTGGGGAGGGTGTAGAGGATGTCGAAGGCGAAGGAGGAGGGGAAGTCGTTTTTGAGGATGCGGGTTAGTTGGAGGTGATGAGGAGTTGATTGATCGCTCTTTTGTTGGGATCCTTGGGGCCGGAGATCGATTGTCCAAGCGTCGTCTTTTCGGAACATGGGACCACCACCGCCGGCACCTGCCGATGCAGAAGCTGCGGAACTTGTGGAGGATTGCTGATGCGCGAGGCCGTGGAAAGGGTCTTTGGAGGTTTGTTGAAGTTTTCGACTAAGCGTCAGGAGTTCTTCGTGCTTGGATTCCAACCATTGCGTATCGCAAGCACCGGCTTCGAAGTCGGGATGTGAGACGATGGCTCTGAGCAGTGCGAGGTTCGTCTGGATGCCTGTGACGCGGGTATCTTCTAATGCTCTGCGAGCCTTGCTGACGGCGTCTTGCCATGTCCGAGCTGTGATTATGATCTTGGCTATTACGCTGTCGAAGTCCGAGCTAACGATAGCAGGTGCGCCTGGTATCAGGGCTGTGTCTACTCTTGTCCCGACGCCGGAGGGAAAGTTGAACGATTGAATCTTGCCGATGCTGAGAGAGTAGCCTTTCTCGGGGTCTTCGGCTGTGACTCGCAGTTGTATTGAATGTTGCTGTGGTGGGCTCAAGGGATCTTGGGACAAGCCAGCTAGGCCGGTGTCCTCGAATGATGCCCCCTGTGCCAATCGAAGCTGCGCTTTGACGATGTCTGTCGAGCAGATCGATTCGGTGATGGTATGTTCTCTGAGGTCAATAAGTAAGTGTCTCTTCAAACATGCCTTCAGAAAACACCTACACTTGCAACCGCGGATTGATCTCTAAAAAGAAGAACTCCCCCGTATGCGGATTAAGCAGAAACTCAAACGTCCCCAGACTGGCATAGTTGACCTTCACCACAGTCAGCACAAAATCAACACCACTTCTCAGAATCCCATTCAATCCTTACCTTCCTCGCAATCCTCACCGCCGCCTCAATAACCGGTCTCACAACCCCCCTATCCACACACATACTCGGCGCCAACTCCACAATCTTCTGATACCTCCTCTGAATCGAACACTCCCTCTCCCAAAGATGCATAACTTCACCCTTCCCATCGCCCACAATCTGCACCTCCACATGTCTGAACCCGTCAACAGCAGCTTTCTCCGCGAAAACCTGCTTGCTGGGAGACTCCTCAATCGCTCGTTTCACAAGACTTTCGAGATCTGACATGTGTCGAACGAGTCGGATTCCTCGCCCGCCTCCGCCGTCGACGGCTTTGATCATTATGGGCAGGCCGTTGCGTTCGGCGAAAGAGCGGACGGAAGAGATGGAGGATGTCGGTTCTGTGAATGCCGGTAAACAAGTAACACCACATTCTTCCGCTAGTTTTCTCGCTTCCAATTTATCTCCTGTTCGTTGGAGATTTTCCGCTCCAGGACCGATGACCATGACATTCCTCTCCGCCATGCGTGCTGCGAGATCCGCAGATTCTGAGAGGAAGCCATAGCCGGGATGGATAGCGTCTATGTTGTGTTGTTTGACGATGGAGAGAAGTTCGTCGACCGACATATAAGAGGACGGGGAGGAGATTTTGATGGCGTGAGAGGCATTGTAAGTATGGAGGATGTCGTTTTCTGTGTAGAGAGAGTATGTTTCGAGGTTGAGTTCACGGCAGGAGGAGAGGATGCGGGCGGCGATTTCGCCTCTGGATGGACATTGTTAGTGGAGATGACGATGGTTGAAGAGAGGAGGAACTCGCCTGTTTGCAACGAGGATTCGTTTTATTGGGCGAGGTTGGATTTGGACGGACATGTTGAATCAATCTGATCTATCGATGAGCACTGCTTGGAGGCAAAATGAAGACTCGATGTTTAACAGTGCATTGGTTGTAGATGAAGTGAGGTTGATACTTTGCCTCGGCTCTGTAGAGTGGATGCCGATACCGAAGTGGAGAGTCTGTCCCATGCTGCTCACAATGCACGACTCGTCCTTCAAGACTGAATCAAATCTTTGATGCTGCTGGTTTCATACTTTACGTCCGTTGAGACGGATTGTCAGTGTCTCTTGTGGGAATGTCGTCCCCGTGACACTATCAATTCCAAGCCAACAGCCATCTGTTGTTCAGTATCTCACTCATACTTTTCAAAGTACTCAGAGCCTGCACCGCTACTCGTCTTCTCCATATCCATTGACTGCTTCTTTCCCCTGTTCATCGCTCAGTGAGCTTCTTTCCCCTGTCTATAATGTCGTAAGTCGAAGGCTTACACTTACTGAGACGTTCCTGATTACGGGGCCTGTTCGCAGTCCATGGAATCAGACTTGTCTGCAAGGCCACAGAGATACCTGGAGCAGAAGTGGTGAGCAAGCGTGGTGGTAGACAGCCTCTGGGCTTCTTGGCACGGAGTGCAAGGCGATCAGCCAAGATATCCAACAAAATGAGGTCTTGGAATCACTGTCGGCGTTCAGTGGCATCATTGGGCAAAAACCCGACTCTATGGTCTCGGTCCCTTAGCGAGCCTGGTCTACGGCATCGCATAAATGAGTCGAGTCCGCTTCGGCAAACGTGGTCTCCAGAACTTCGTACATCGGGGTGGAAAGAGCCCCGAGAAGACCAGCGCTGGCACGGAACGATCTAAATCCGGAAGGACGGTGGTGGGAAGGAGCAAACAGCAAGAGGATCCATAGTGTTGAACTAGAAAGGCTTTTCAATTGCTGCTTTTAGCGTGAGCCTCTATCTGGCGCATGGGTATCCTGTCCTCGTTTCAATGTGCCTGTTCTTCAAATTCGTAAACATTGACCGCCTGCGTCTCCACATCATCCAATGACCATCTCATCTCCTTTAAGATCCCAACAACATGGCCATGCAAATTCCGTCACTGGCTCGGACCAACACGGGCTCGAGTTGGAAGCGATGAGGAAGGATGAAGCCACATCACGTGAGACTCGCGAGTCTGGCGAATGTGATGCCAAAGACCAGGTGATCGGCGACAGCACTTCTCCACCACATCTGCCGCTCTTTCCTAGCATAAACGAACCGCGTCCAGGGGTCGTGCAGCTGCAAGGGCACGCAGAGCCGCTCGCGAGCCCATGCGGATGCTGTTCCATGCTTCGATTGCGGACCCGAGTGCTGTATCCAACGACAGCGCCGGCAGCGACGGGCCTTTCTTGTGGAGCCGGAGGAGCATTGGGTCTGCCATCTTCCCAACCACGCCGCAAGAGCCTTCCATGGGACGCTGCGTGCGGGCATTCAGGCTCTTTGCATCGCGTGTATGCAATATCGCAAGCCGCTTGTGCACCGTTCGCGGCCGAAATCTGCACGTTGCGTAGCATTCGCGTGCAGCTCATTTGCTACTATGCTCCATATTCAAGCGCGTGAATGGAGCCAAGAAAAACTTGATGCTGTGGGCAGCATTCAATCACAAGATGACGCATTTGCTGCCTCGTTCTCTATCTCGATCAGACCTTCGGTAACGCTTCTTCTTGTCGCGGTCTGCGTAGTAGTCGGATCCTCCATTCGTGCGAGGCGTTCGTGGGACCGTGTCGGCGCTTTGAGAGCCTTTGCTCGAGCGCGAGGGCGCATTGGCCCTCTGTCTCCGCAGTTGGCGCACCACATCGTAAAAGGCTTTTTCGACGTTGACGCAGTTCTTAGCCGAGGCTTCCACGAATTCGCAGTTTAATTGCTTCGCCAGTGCTTGCCCTTCCTGTGTGGAGACTTCTCGCTCTGTCACCCTGTCGCATTTGTTGCCAACCAGCATGATCGGAGCGGGCCCAAAGGAGCCCATCGTCGCAGACAATGGCGAGCCAGGGTATGTGGGCGAGCCAGCTGCAGCCGACTCCTTGACCCTTTGGATCTGGTGGTGGAACTTTTGTATCCGTGTGAACGATGATCGCGAGGAGATGCTGTAGACCAAGATAAAGCCTTCTCCGTCTCTTATCCACTGATCTCGGAGCGCAGTGTATTCCTCTTGGCCTGCGGTGTCAAGAACCTCAAGCATACAAGATTGGCCGTCAATTTGGACCTGTTTGCGGTAGGAGTCTTCGATGGTTGGGTCATACGTCTCGACGAAGTGGTTTAAACAGAGCTGCATGCCATTGTTAGCACCTCCCTCTGAGGCTTCAGTCGCACGGTATACACGTCACTCACTTGAATGGTCAACGCAGTCTTTCCAACACCTCCATCTCCAAGCACCACCAGCTTGTACAGCGTCATCTTGCCATGAGACATGATTGCGGCGGATTGTCGTCCTCAGACAGGGTGCAATTACAATGCAGGTCGCTCCTGCCTTTTCAACTGTGTCAACGTCGACGGGACGTTCGCGTGTGTCGGCAAGCGAATGCCTTTAGAGTGCTAGTTTGCTGTTGTCCTACGTGATATGATGGTACCACGGCCAGCTCCCATGCGACGAAGTGACGTTGTCCGATTGTAGGTGTGGTGCACGGCACTGTTGTGGCTCGCGGGCGACGGCAATCCGACGTCCAATGGAAGGCGCTGGGAGATTCCAGGCCTTTGCGCACACCTGCCAAGGATGGCTACGCAGACTACGCAGGCCTGTGGGCTACGGAGGTGTGATCTAGTATGAGCTCCGGCTCAGTGTGCAGTCGGTGCGCGCCGTAGGGCTGTCAAGACTACTGGGTCAAGACGGGCGTTTGGAGCGAACAGCGAGGAGGCGCCGTAACGGTGGTTGAATTGTGGACGTGCGGTCCGGTGCACGCGGAGAAACGCCGAGTTCAGCAGCGGGTGATATGGGTTGTATGCTACGAGCTGCGAGAGCTTGCCTGCTTGCTGGTCTGCGTGCTTGCTTGGCCGGCTCGGTGAGGGAGAGGCGGACGGCTGGGGTGGCCCAGTAGGAGAAGTATGAGATCGGGCGTCGGAGCGCTTCTCAAGTGAGCAGCCGCCGAAGTCGTGTGCAACTCGTGTGCGGAATGTTTGCGTCGCCTGTGCGTTTGCTAGACGTCGGTGCGCAACTCTATGCCGAAGCCTGGCTGAGCGTCCGGTGTGAGAGTTGACCGTACCGTCGTAGCAGTGGTGGGGAAGAGGCCAGATCCTTGAGGGCGAGGGGATGGCCGATTCTGAGGCAGCGTCGGGGAGAGCAGTCCGAGTTGCCGGTGCACTTAGAACAGCACGTGTATGCACATGGGCATCAAGTCGAGCGGACGCAGGTCGATAGAGACGAGGGGCGTCAGGGCGTGAAGATGGTGATGATGATGATGATGGGCAGCAGGATGTAGGAGCGTCTCGGGAGCAATCAGAAACAGCCAAGCTTCGTGGTTCAGGGAGAGAATGCAGCGGCGGAAAGCAGGCAGAAAGTATGATATATGGGCTGCACGCGAGTCGACGTGAGCTGCAGGAGGATGAGGATGAGGGTGTTTGGTGTTTGAAATGTCTGGGGGAAGAAGACCTGGGCGAAGGAGCAGTCTTGCAGCAGAGCAAGACAAGACAACAGAAAACCAGAACGCACCGACGGCGGGCACCTCGCAGGGTTCTTAATACACTCAAAGTCTACCAACGGTATATGGCTAAGTGCAGGCGGGGGTGAGATGTGGGCACGCACTGAAAGCCGTGTTCGAACAATTTTGAGCTGGGACCCGTCGAGCCAGCCCGTCAAGGCTCAAGCCCGTCAAGCCATGGCTCATGAGATCTCTCAATGGATGCGGGCGCCTGTCTGGTGGACGGCGCCGCGCGGAATTTTGTGGCTTTCTCCTCCTGGCGTAGCGAGCAGTGCTTGCATGGAGGATGCATGAGGTCGGCACTCAGAGAGCATCGAGGGCGGTTCACGCTTCCGCCGCATACTCTGCCGCACGATGATGAGATGGCTGTGGCCGGCCTGCAATCCTCGCAACTGCATGCATACCGTCTTTTGTTACTGCGAACAATTTACATGTACAGTCGCGACCTGTCGTCTATCCTGCCTCGTTGCCCTCTCCAACATTCGTTGAGCTTTCGTCCGCTTGAAGAACTCACCCTGCTTAGCTCTCCCAGCTAGAGGGAAGCTGCTGGCGGGCCGTGTGAACCTACCAAGATAGGCGCGACGTCCCCATCGCGCCAGCAAATCCTCCAAAACTCCGGCGGTAGAGAGGTGCATGTGTAGGCATGCCATTGCCATGCAGCGAGACAGATGGTGGATGCTGTTTCATACGACTTCGCTTCAACGGATCCGTGCCGACTGTGCGACGGGTGCAACAACGGAGCTATGCGGTGCTGGGAACCATGAGAGAAATGGGATCGACAAGACTCAACGGCACTTAGTCTCCTGGGATGTAGAATGCTTCACCAACGCAAGCAGACAAAAGTACCGACCTGTGGGCCTCATTCATGATTGATGAGCATCTAGCCATGCGGCGCGTGCAAATAGCGGTCTACTTAGCACAATGCAACCATTTCTCTTAGGGTTGCGAAGTCCATTGTGGTGCTAGAGACAGCACGAAAGATGCCATCTGTAGAGCACAACGTACAGACAGCATGTGGGGTACGGCTTGAGGCGTGGAGTCGGTTTCAGCATGTATCCTGCGTAGCTCGCACATTGACATGTTTGAGTTTCGAGACATGCGGACTTGATCGTATTCGAAATCCACTTCTTCGAACATGACAACAGATCACAGACTGACACGGAGAGGTGTGTAGTGCGAGGCGTGCTGTGCGAGTGTGGATATCTTCCAGAGGCACTACAGGGACTCCCGGTTGACTGCCGCAATCCATGCGCGACCGCTGCTTTGCCGAGGGCCAGAGAACCGCACTCAAGATCCCAGTCGTCCTGTGTGATTCGTCTTGGAGGGTCAAGGCCCGCATAACGCATGGTTCTCACAAGATTCCGACTGCACGTCGAAGAGTCGCGCCAACACGCTCTTCGAATCGAGCAAGGCGCCTTGCGAATCCCAGCCATGCCAGCCCTTGGGCAGAAATGCTTTGCACACCTTCACGGGCTTGCAGTATTTCGTGACATCGGGCGACGCCGCGCATGTACTGTATCTCTGTGTGATAGGGCGGACGCATGGCTCTTTCCTCAAAGATGAGCTGTATCACGTCCCACGGAGACACTGGACGGTCTGAAACGTAGACACTTCCCGCTTCAGAGATGCAGCTGTAGCCCACGACTTGCAGCAGCTTTGTAGGCAATGATTCGTGGAGGGGCCAAAGGCAGTTCTTGGACCTGCATCAAGAACACTGGATTTGTCGTTGAGGAGCTGCTCGGTCGAGCTAGCAGAACAGCAGTCTGCAGCGCACTGCAGCATTGGCCAGTCATGTGAAAACGGCACGTTGCGTGGCAGAAATGCGTAGTGCTACAGTAGGGCCGCCATGGTGTGCGATCCGTAGAGCTGCAATGCCCCACGCATTGTGTATCTCTTTGTCGTGTCTTCGCTATCCGAAACGACATATCGGACTGGACACGGTCACAAAAGCGCACTGCCATTCCTGTGGTGGTCACCATTCGTACCACGGGTCTGGTTTTGTGTAGCAGTGTGTCTCAGGACCAGATTCCAATGCGCTGGTAGATCCTCGTCGACAGCCCTGCTGGTCAGGGCCGGCACAGAGGCAGTGTCCGGAACTGAAGGTCCGACGATCGTCAAGATAATCAAAACCACGTTGTCACCTCGTCGACATTTGCTCAATGCAGGCATGTCGTCGACGATCGGTAGGAGTTCGCGGGACGTGGAGAAGACGTTGTCACCGTTGTCCATCCGGGCCGAGCCCTCCTTCACTTTCTTCACCATGGGTCCTCCCGCATAACAACACATCATCATCGCCCAGCAGGAAACCTCTCCAACCTGACCTTTTCCTACGTAACACCGCTCTCTGACCTGCGTCCAGGCGAAAACAGCACGCGAATGTGTCGCATTTGACCCAAAGTCGCCACGCACATCTGGAGGGTGGTATGACAAGTCCACGCGGAGGCGGAACGGTGCATCCAAATCGGCACTCATCCCACGTTTTCCGACTACATTGGCGCGGGTGCGACGTGAGGTGTTGTCAGTGGCCTGCCGGAACAGTGAGTTGTGGAGAGATATGGCATTCTCGGCGCTCTTGGGCTGCGTTGCTTGAAACGTGTCACCGACAGAGGGCAGCACTCGTCTCTGTAACAGCATGTGACGCCAGCCCTGGCAGGTGCGGGCTTCCCCATCTGGCTGTGGCCGCTCAACAAGGCGATCTCTGGACGTCGGCGACCTAGCTCCGACCTCACTTGACCTTGGACAGCCATCCAGAGTCCAGCGTCGGAGACGAAACAGCAAGGACCGCCACTTCCACTCACTCAGATGACACTGGGTGTGTGGAGCGCAGCACCGTCACTTTTGGGAGTCACGACTCAGTGAAAATACGAATTACATCCCGGATCTGCTCATCGTCGCTGGAAGTGCTCCAGTCACTTCGTTAAACCCGAGCACTCCTGGCCGGCAATAAGATCTCCACAGAATCGCCGGCTCGAGGTGCGAGGGCGAGGTGATATGTCCGGAGAAGGACCTGTAGGGTGGTAGGTGGTGTTACTTTCCAAAGACAAGGTCACCGGAGCAGACTGCTCACCGCATTTGTCCTCAAGCGATAACCCTCAGTGGCCCGTTCGCAGCTTCATCCACGGACGAATCCTCACTTTGAGAGAGCCGACTCTTGGAAGCAATTCTCCACTGCTCCAGTCTCTCTCGGGTCAGAAGTGTTTCAAACCCAACTGCGGGCTGCCGGCAGTGGACAAAGTTTGAAGTTTGCTGGGTTGGACCATGTCTACCGGTGCAGAGTTAACTTCCGCGTGTTCACTGGCGCAAGGCTGACATGACATCGTCACCCAGGAACACCGCCGTCCGAGAAATCTGTTGTGACGCCAAATGATGAAGCACCGAGTAATGAGAGCGAGAGAATCGACTGGCGATTGGCTTACCTGGAGTTGTGTTCGCTGACAAGCGACTGAACTTGAGCCAACGAAGGCTTTTCCCCCTTGCAGTGCATTCAGACGCTGCCTGATTTGAGCAGCAGCTCCGGTTCTTGGATCAACGGTACTTTGAAACTTCAGAATAATTCCGTCAGAAAGCGTGGTTACGAACTCTCTTGGCGAGCCTCCTAGGTCACCCACTTGCCGACTCACCTAAACTCGGCCTCGCTACTCGAGAATGGCCGAATGAGGAGTCGAAGATCTCGATTAGCTACATCAGAGTTTGTCTACTTGCAGCATCCCCATGCTCGCCTTTCCAGATTGGACCCGTCGACCTGGTGTAGATCAAGTGACGCAAAAGAAAGTCGACAGGGCAGGCGGAAAAGCATCCGTACGGTGATGGGATCGAGCAGACTTCGAGCTCTGGGGCTTGACGACCCCAATCCGGAGATCAAGAGCTTACCGCTCTAGGATGGTCCTGACACCACTGCTGGTGTCCCTTGCGCGCCGTGGCCCAAGTACGGGCCTCACCCTGGACTTGGCGATGCTCCGTATCGTACGTAGGGCTGCCGGTACCAGTATGTACTTCGGCCTTGGCCCTGGAATCCAGGTAGCACGTGGACGGATCGGCGATATGAATCTGCCTCGATGACCTTGTTCAAGGCAGATGGCATTTCTACGTCAAGATGCAGAACCTCAATTGAGAAACAGCAGAGAACGGGAAATGAATGCGAACAATTGCGAATTCAGCCTCACTACGACATAACATCACGACGGTGCAGATTCGGATGAAACTCACGCCTTACAATAACAAACGGAAAGATGCAATGAATGCTCAAGTCATGATCAAATTTCGCTCGCCCTACGATATCTGCAAGCTCGCCTCGCTATTGCGTACCAGATGCACGGTCGCCCTCAAGCTCATCAAGATCCTCCGGCTTCGGCTCGTGCGTGTCTGTAAGGATGATATTGCCAGGCTCTATCCATCTCATACTCGATATGGCCAGGATGCTCATACGACAACGTCGAGCCATGTCGCATATCCCGTGCTGTGAGCTCGGCTGCGTAGCTTGGTGGTCCAGGCGAGTAGGGCGTTCGGAATCCAGGAGACGGTGGCATTGACGGTAGGTATGGGTTGTGGACATCTGGACACGCAGTCAGAAGGACTTCAATTGCAAGCACTTGACGAGCTTGACGGCAACTGACCAGTTGTCTGTTTTGCGCTGATCATGTCAGGAACGACATGCTGTTCATGACTTGGGCTCAATGAATGCAGTCCTCCACCTCGAGCTGTAGATTGGCGCTTTCGCCTCAGCAGCCAGACGAGGCCGAATGCAAGTGCTGCAAGCACGGCTAGTCCTCCAACGACACCGCCCGCCACTGGTCCCGCGATCGATGTATGCTGCGAGGCAGCCGCAGCCGCGACACTCGGCGCCGCCGTTGCAAAGAAGTCTGCGGATGTAGTGGACGAGAAGCTGGTAGGTTCCTGGGAAGAAGCGCTAACAGTCGGCGCCGCCTCTGATGTAGTTGTGCGAGAGCTGGAGATTGTCGACACAGTTCCATTCAACAACAAGTAAGGAGCCGCGTCACTTGTATTGACACTCACGGGTGCAACGGCCAGATCAGAACTCGGACAGCCAGTTGCTGTGCACGCTTTGCTTTTCCCTACCGTAAGTCAGCTTATAATCAAAGGCTGTCATAAGCATTAACTTACAGCATCCCCAGAACGGCGGCACAATGCCAGTACACGTATAGAACAATCCAGCATCGCACTCTTCGCCTGAAATTTTCTCGTACTGGTTGATGTCGAAGCTCGCTGCGTAGAGACTGCCAGCAGCACAAACTGTGCTCCCACAGGGGTTCGAAGCGCAGCAGCCGACAAAAGGACTGCCATCTGCGCAGGCGTAGAATTACCCGCCTGAGGGGCAGGACATGTTGGGCGTGATGGTAGAAATTATGTATCAACAAGACAAAAAATAGATATGCTAGATGAGTGACATAATCAGGAAATGTTCGACGCCGGAAAGGAAAAAGCAGGAAGATCAAGAATGAGAAGAGACGACGGCCAGCCATGCCAACCTTTGTGAGAAGTACTTCCTGTCCTCACAGCTCAGCGCGATGCCAACGCCATCGCCAAGCCAAGCCATCTGGAAACTCTTCGAGAAAGCTTCATATGAGCTCTTCAACAGCGTGACCAGCGAAGCTGCGCGTCTTGGCCACAAGGCTGGCAGGAAGCGAGTGAAGGCTGCGAGAAGCACATGGTGGTCAGATCTCGATATGCCTAGAAAGCGAATATGGGGTATCGCAGAAGCAATACTGGTTCGAGCGTTAGCGTCTTGCAGTAAGGCTGAGGAGTTTGGAGGACGAGGCTGAGAAGATTGAAGAGTGTGCGAGGCTGTGACGCTGTCTAGATGGACGTTTGAGAGGGCTTGTCGAGCTGGACAGAATCTGAGAAAGGTAGCGAAGGCCGTTCGCGAGAAGTTTGGAGGAAATTCCCTTGCGGGAAACAATGTAGTTGTTTTAATGAATCATACCTGAAGGAAGGATCCGAAGTGAGGTCCATCCTGATCCGCACAGACCTCCTTCACCTGCAGACAAGCCATGTGCAAGCCATGTGGGGCAAAGCCGCGAAGCCAAACTCAATTGCAGTGATTTTCAGGCTGTTCAGCTCATGCCCAAGTCTACAGATACACAATGCTATAGCCTCATAATCAAACAAAGTAATGTACACCTTCAATTCATCACCCCCTTCCGCCTTACTCCATTTACTCCACGCTGATTCTCTTCTTCCAGAAATATTATAAGTCCTATGGGCATGGCTCAGAGCGAGCTCTTCCTTCCACCACTCGTGCAACTCCCTCTTGTACTCAGTCAAGTTGCCAGACGATTTGAGAGCTCCTTGTGGGCGGCCCAGTGTTGGGCCACGAGCAAGGAGAAAGAAGAAGACCAAACTTTGAAGATCGCAGTACCCGTGACACGAACATCTCGCGTCGCTGCAGACATATGAATTCAGCAACAAGTTCTCTGACCTTGGAGAGGTACGCAGTTCCAGGACAGGCCGGGACTCCGCGTGCTCGCAACAAATACAGGCCACTCGTCGTCCTCATCGTCCGCCTCGTTCCAAAACCCTCCGTCTCCTCAAACTCGATAAATTAGATCGATCACCCACCCCCAATCCATCATACCTACCCCTCACACTCCCCAACCCAAGAAGTCGATGCCCTAACACCCTCTGCAAAACCCCCCTCCTCCCCTCCGGAATCCTCTCCACCGTCGGCCTATCCATGACTTGAATATACAAACTCTCAGGCCGGTCGTGAAAGAAAGCGACTTCCCTCGTTGAAACAGGCCAACTCCTCTTCTCCGCCAAAGAAGCCACAGATCCGTCGAAAAACTGCTCGCATTCACGCCAGTATTGTTGGTGTGCGTGTGCCTTTGAATTGAGGACTTCAATACCGTCGTCGAGAGCTAGGCTGCGGCGAAGTTGGAGCTTCTTCCCTTCGCGCCATGCATTCATATCGTCGAGATCACGTTGCCGCAAAGACCGATGTCGGAAGAGAGCGCAGGATGGTGTGCAGGCGTCGTCTGCGGGGTGCGTGCTGTCATGCGTATAATTATGAGAAATATCCACATGCCGCAATGCTCTTCGTAAGGCTTTGTGGTTGAGTAAGTCGATGGCATTAATGTCAATAAGACCATCATAGCCGTAGGGATCGATGGACCGGAAAATGTCCAGCTAGGACCTGATGTGGGCAGCGGAATTGTCGATGTCATCAGAGGGCATATCGTTAATTTGCGGCAACCTGACTGCGTCCCTTACATCTATGCGCTCTCCTGCTGGAAAGGCGCCCTCCCAAAGATGGAGAGCGTCGAGAGCATCAGGAGGAATGGATTTGATCATGTCGAACTAAGATCCACCAGCGGGCGTGTTGGCCTCTCCAGAGCCTTGATCATCCATGCCATGCAGCGCGTCGCCGAAAGCACTGTCATCCATCATACCGCCGCCCTCAAAGTCAATAAGTCCATCGTCGCCACTGGGATCGATATTCGTCAGATCGTCAAATGTGTTGTCACCGAACATGCTGGTGTCGGCTCCTTCTCCCATATCCCCAACTCCACTTTCCCCGCCAATGGCACCTTCGTCTGTCTGTGCAGGCTGTGCGGGAGGGTCTTGCTGTTGGGTGGCATCTTGAGTGGCCGGCGCCGCCTCGCTAGTGTCCATCGCGGGAGCAGCAGCAGACGGCTCTGCATCAGAGCCTTGAGCCGGGTTTTGAGGCTGTTCAGGTGCTGTCGCAGAGCCATTGTTTGCGTCCATCCCTTGATCTGGCGTATCGCCGAAGTTGATAGTGGATGTGTCGACATCCATATCCATCATATCGTTCATGTCCATGCCAATGTCTCCGAGAGCTTCTCCCGCACTATTGTCATTCCCGCCTGCGGAAGGCGTGTTTCCACCTTGACCCGGGGTAGGCTGGTTCGAACCAGGTTGGAATGCCGACTGCGCGGCTTGCAGAGGTCCCTTCTGTGCAGCTTGTTCACCGGTCGCTTGCGAGTCTGCGGTAGGGTCCTCGTGGAAGGTCGCGTTGCCAGTAGCATTCGCACTGGGTGTCGATGCACCGGTCTGCTGTGGTTGCGGGGTACCGTTCATGCCGTCGTTGCTAGTTTCCTGCTGTGTAGGCTGCTGGTCGTAATTGAATGATGGCTGTTTTCGGTCTTTCAAGCCTCCTCGAGTGATACGTGTAGCATCTGAATGAGGATTGATCTTGACTTTGAGCAAGCTCTCGACCTCCTTCACCACGTCATCCACATTCTCTTTCCCAAGCCCCTCTTCGCCTTGACCTGCTGGAGCAGGCTCGACTTCAAGGCGATAGGCAGGTACTTCGTCCTCATGCACTTGCCAGTCTGCGTACCGCAACCGCTTCTCCGCTTGAGTGAGCGCCTTAACCTTCTTCCAGTCTTGCATCTTTGCAGCATGCTCGGCCTTCATCCTCTCGATCTCTGCTTGGCCTTCTTCGAGGTGTTTCGCGACACGCTTGCTGAACTCGTCAATCTGCTCTTTCTTCAAATTCGTGAAAGCAGGCGGTTCCTTCGCCTTGGCCACTTGATTGTCGCCGCTCTCCCTGACTTCCATCGTGGGTGGCTCGAGAATACCATCGGTCAGACCTTTAAGCTCGCCCATCAGACCCAGACCGAGATCAGGTGGTACAATATTGCTCGACGCGTACGGCGACGAGAAGACCTCCTCCATCCACTTGTGGTGCTGAGTGTACCTCGCCAGGCTGATATCGCGTTGTGTGAGGTGATCGAAGAAGTCGCCAAGGGCAGTGTCTTCCTCGGCCTCAATGCTGTTCTCGGGAGCGCCGTCGCTAGAACCAGGCATAGGCATTCCGGGTCCAGATGTCCGAGCTTTCTTCGCAGGCGGCCCTCCAGCTTGTTGGGGATAAGCCGGGTATCTTTGCTGGCTTGCCTGCATCGCTCCAGGAGTGGCACCGTACTGCCCGGGCTGCTGAATTTGCGCATGTCCGGGGATGTTGATCATTGGCCAATGCTCGCGATCATGCAACATGAAATCTCTACGCTCCAACCGACCTTGGCTCTCCAGCCATCTGCGTTGCGAGATAGTCTGCTGCATCATTGGGCTGACTGGCACCTGGCTGGCAGGCATGACCTGATTGTGATTCGCTGAGTGATAGTGTACGATCCACAGAGATGGATCTGGTGGAGGCGCGTTGACCGACGGATTCTTAGAGATGAAGTGATAACGCGTGCGCGCATGTGTTGCCATCTGGTCGTGTCCAGGTCGGTATCCCACACCCTGCATTTTCAGCTCAATTGTGTATCCATTGAAGTCTTGACGATATGAGTGTTCGTGCTCTCCCCATACATAGCCATCAGATGGGTATGGTTGGTCCATCTTCTCCAGCGGTATCCATTCCAACCACACAGTCCCATCTTGCGGTGCTGCCACATAGTTCCAGGACATGGGCGCAATCTGCTTGACGATTGAGGGCGCATCGATGAGGTATCGAAATGCCTGCTCGAGGCCGAGCGAGGCGATATGCGGGAATCGGTGGAGGGAGATCAAGTGGACATGAGGCTGGAGTTGCGGCGCGACTCCTTGCGATCTGGGATCAAGGTGTTAGTGGGTAGCAATGAGAGGCGCATTTCATTCACTCACGGATTGTTCATCTTGGCAGTGGCACGAGTAGATGCCGCATGTGATTGTGAAGTTGGCTTCAGATGTGTCTGCTCCAATGCGCCAGCTCAACACATGAACAGCTGCAGCACGAGAGGAAGTCGCGCTTCGCGACTGCCAAGGACGGGAGCGTCCGGCGCAAGATTCCATGCCTTAGGCAAGTAGTCCGCGCTCCTTCTTCATGTTCACTCTCAGTCTCTCACTATCACTGAGCTCACTAGCTCACTTGATCCCAAAAACTTGCATGTGATACTGTTATTCAGCACCAATGCAGTCCAAATCTCAGCACTTTACTCAACTTTCACTCAACGGACCCGTGCACGGCCTTGTACATCTCATCACAGAACGGGTCCATCCGATCACAGCCACACGGACCACCACCAATTTTCTATATCTTCCCCTCCGCGCTTGCTGAACACTTGATCTCGATTAGTCCGGTTCGTCTCCTCCAACCCACCCATTTACTTTGCAACACTTGTCTAACATCTTCCCAGAGTGCAAGGGCATTACGCATATCAGTGAGGATTCGTCCGAGATTGCGTTTTTGCTAGTTGAAAACTATCAACTGACCGCTCTTGTTGGTCTTCGGATCGGCAAGGAATTTTTGGCCAATTTCCATCACTCTTCGTGAGTCTTGCTTCTTTTCATCATGTTGCTGCTACTGCAGAGGCCTGGAGAAGAGATTGAAATGGCTGTAGATACGTAAACGGCACGAAGACGAGGGCGTGGAGTCTGCACGAGGCACTGATAGCTGGTGTCACAACGCGCAAGGCTGAGCAAGTGCGGCGGCGACAGAAGACGGGCGGCGCGCAATACCAAACACTTCGACGAGAGTTAGGAAATTCAAGATAGCAGTGTAGGGTTTTTGAGAATGTGGTGGCACCAACCGTCTCCTTGACTTTACAGCACCACTTCGACGCGCGACGCGTCAATCCGACCAGCTGCAAGCTTCCGCCGCGACCTCTGCACCGGTTCGAAGCTGCCGCCACTGCAAACGTCCGACACAGTAACAGCAATCACGATGACCAACATGAACATGAACATGAAGCATCTGCTCGAGGACGAGACTGCCGGCGAACGGCCATCCAAGAGGCAGTCGCCATCGTCGAGCTCATCGCCGCCGCCACTCGCGTCTCCTCGAGGTTATCCGCAGTTGATGCACGAGCAGTCCGCCATCCCCGGCGATCACATCCTGCAGTACTACACGTATTTTGACGATATATCGGCAGCAGGTACACCTATGGCAACAGATGCTTCACCTCCTGGGATGGTAGCCGCCGAAGAGCCGGAGTCTCCCACCCCGGCGCACCATCATCCTGCTCCAGATGGGCATGCAGGTCTAGACGGAGCGATGATGTCGCATCAGGACGACGAGATGGCCGATGCGCCTCACGAAGCCGTCAACGATGAAGGTGTGTTGCTCCCAAGACTCTCCTCTCCCTGCACTCTGAATCTAACAATAAACAGGCTCAGCCGCAAGCGACGAGCTGCAAAGGCTGGCGACGACAGCGGAAAAGTTCATTGACCAGAATCAACCCGATCCTCCGACCGACGAACACGGGCGCGCCATCGACTTCAGACTGCTCGAACCAGAAGCGCGCCGCAAAGCATACGAGGACATGTGGAGCGGGCAAACCGTCAACCTGAAGGACCTGCGACCGCCAAAAGCATGCGAGCAGTTTCCGGAGCTTTCTGACGAGATCCTCGAGCATTACATGAAATCGATCGAGGTCCAGGTCAAAGTCTGGACGAACTACGATGCCATCAATCATAAATACTTTGCTCAGAAATCGCGGCTAGCTCACCAGGGCAAAGTCCATCTCTTGCCGAGCGAGCGCAAGCGTCTGGAGCTACTGGACAAGGACAAATTCGAGATGATGAATGTAGCATTGTTGGTCGGTGGACCATTTCGCACACTTCTCAAGTTCTACATTACAATCCTTGACAACGACGAGGCCGAGAATAGCAAATTCGGCGTCTCGTTTTCGTTGACCAAGGACCCAAGCGGTCAGCACCCGAACAAGCCACATCATCTCCTCTTCCACCACGCTAAGAATGTGAAGACTAGCATTCTAAACTACGATCAGCCATGGGACGGCAAGCACGGCCTGACGTTGCAAGACTTGGATTTGATTGCAGAATGCTTCAAGCTGGAGGCAGAGAATGAGAGCCAGAAGGCGCACTGGTTCGAGGATTAGGAGCTCGACACGGCCAGCAAGGAGGACGATGAGACAGTCAAGAATGAGAACGGAGAGAAAGAGAACAAGAAGAACGAGACGGGGAGCGCCGCTTCGAAAACGGTTGTTGTTGGCAAACACAACCCGAAGCCTTAGCAATCTCCGCCATCACGCCGTGTTGATTGAGACAGAGCTGGAGTGGTGGATCGGAGCACTGCTCTGAGCATTTGAACTGGCGCTGCGGAGGAGAAATACCCAAGCGAAGCGTGAGTAAGCGTACGGAGTGACAGTCATCAGTTTGAGCATCGCAGATTGACCTGCTCATAGATCATTTTAAAAGTACGTATGATCTGCATGTGAAGCCAAAACAAGCAATGACTATTCAGATTCCTGGCTTTGAAGTCATGCACCTGGAAGTGTCAAGCACTGCATATAAGCTCGGCGTTCCTTTGACAAATCCTTTCCAGAACTCCTCGCATGTTTCCTGCATGCAAGGCGGACAAGAGGCATTTGAACTTTTCGCGTCTGTCCTCAAAAGCATCCTCATTTCAGTCCTCGCCTGACATCGCAGACAAACTCAAACTTCACATCTTGACTTTCAGAGTGCCCTTTCACTTAGGTTGCAATCATGTGCAATACGCCTCAGCTGGTCTGAGCGTTTCTTCCATTCATCGCCAACTTTCACACCTATACGTACTACAACGACATCCTCCTTTCACACATTCCTTGAAAGACACCGCGGAGAACGACAATCGTCACCACCACACTCCTTTGAACACAAAACACCCAGACTTCTACCGAAGAAACGCACCTCCAAACCTACACAAAAAAGAAAACAAGCTTCCCAGATCTTAACCTTATCGCAATACCGACCTGTCCAACTCACTTCACTCCTTCAACACACCTACAACTCCGCTGCGGACCTCACAGACCGCCGCGAATCCCGATCATACCAAACTCGAGAGCTGCCCAGCTCGCCAAAGTGAGACTGGCTGGTTTGACTGGGAGAAAAAGTTAGGAAAAGCAGAAGAATGTCCTGGATCTGCTGCATCTGTTCCCGCGACAACACCTCCGCGTCCTGGATCTGCAATTGCGGACACTCCACGCTGCGGTGTATTGGGTGTTTCAGTTATGATAATGCTTACCGTGCGGCTCAGAGCGCAGGCATGGGTGGGAGTCCGAGTGGGGTGAAGGGAGAGGAGAAGGAGAAGATTGGAGGAGGGGGCGGGAAGTCGAGGACGGTGAGTGTTGGGAAGTGAAATGGATGATGGAGGAGAGGTGAGGGGGGAACACGGGGGTGAGGGGAGATGGGGTGGAGGAAAAGGAACATGTAAGTGTCTCCGAGGGTGGGAGAAGGACTGGGGAGGGGGAGTCGGAGATGGGAGACGATGGGAATGGGTTGGGAAGGGAGATGGAGATGGGTTCATTTGAGTGAGTTCACATCACATGAGGAGTGAAGTGAGGCCGGCTCATCATATGACGAGTAGAATCTGGCTTCGACTTCGGGATATACGACACAGACTATACGTCTATCAGCGGAGGCCGGCCCTCCTGCTGGCCAGCAATTTGCGGAGAGGCAGTGAGGGCTGGTCCTTCACTTCATAAATTCAGATTGAATTTGTAAGTCTTTCTCATCTCTTTCCACTCACTTGTGTTTCTGCATGCATAATCATGAAGAGCCAATAGAGAATACGGGATACGTACAAGTCATCACCCATCCACCCATCTAATGCAGAATGCCCTCACATAACCAACCAGCTAATCCCAATCCACCCAGTAAACCCACTCAGTCCAACCAGCAACACCAACACCCCCATCAGCACACCCGTGCCAACGCGATCCTCCGCATCTCGAAACCCGCCATGAGAAGGAGCAGGCCAATTCGACGGCGTATTCTTGCCCAGAAAGATCCAAAGCAGCGCCGCAGCTACACTCAATAAGATCACCAGCAGCAATGCAAGGAGTATCCTGCGCACACTCCAGCTCACAACAAACTCCAACCCCTCTGGCTGTTCCATCCTCTTCACCAACTCAGACCCAGGAGGAGTTATAGGCGGCGTCAGCCCCTGCTGTAGCTGCTCACCAGGCAGACCCGGCGTCCTCGGCGTCCTCGGCGTGAAAGGAACAGGAGCAGCAGCTAGCCGATGAGCCCAATGAACAAATGCATACCTCCCTCTCCCAAGATCCGGCCGCCTATAATGCGCCAGGACCTTCTCCTCGGAAAACGTATCTGTCAGGCCCTTATACGCCAAGACTCTAGGACTTCGCGGCTGATGGAGCCAGCCATATGCAGAATCCACCGCGCGGGTCGCGGTGCCTGAGACGGCTATACGGGATAGGGAGCGGGCTGAGAAGAAGCGGAGAGGGCCGGTGAGTTCGGCGTAGGCCAGACGAAGCTGGCGGAAGAGTTCTTTGTCGTCGAATACAGTCGCTTTGCTGAACGGTTGCTTTTCGTTCTCCCCGTTGGTTTCTCCGCCGCTGTTCCGGACGGCGCTGTAGTCATTTGAGGCAGGAATTGTAAGGCTTGTGACTCGAGGGATGCTGTTGCTGTTGGAACGACGGACGCTTAAGGTCAAGATACTTTCTGTCGTGCCAAGCGGTGTTTCGATAGCGGATGGAGTCTCGCGACTAAAGTCTTTTCGATGTATCTTGTCAGCTGAGAAGGGATATGGTGTTCGAACGATGTTTTCGGGCAGTGAGGGCCGGGCGTTTGAAGTATCGATGGGTGGTGGGACAACATGGACTTTCTTCTTGGAGTTGCCGCTTCGAGTGGAAGCAGTCCGTTCCATGGAGTGCTCGCGTGGTATTTGGTCTCTCGGACTCCTGGGGTCGCTAGTTCGGAGTGAAGGTGGAAGTAGAGAGCTTCGCAGTTCTGATGGCAGAGGCTGTAGCCGTCCTTGTCTCATCAATGCCTCATCATTCATCATGCCTCTCAGCAGGAAGTCGTAAGCGACGGCATGAACACCCAGCCGTTGATTGATTTTGTCTGAATACATCGACGCTCGCGTTCCGTCATACACCCGCTCGTAACCTGGACTTCCTCCCCATCCCAGTCCGGAGGTCCTGAACCTTGCACTTGATGACAGCCGCGCAGGTTTTGGTGGCTTTGGCTGGCCATTCTCGCCAGCTAGAAGGTCCAATTCTTCCACAGATCCATGATAAGATGTGCTTGGTGTCCCGCTTCGGCGGTGGTTGCTGACGTCCTGCTGGAGCGTGGAGTCCAACCTCTCATATCCATCTGAGTCCGGTTCGAGAGCCTTCATGCTCACACGCTTGGGCTCGCATTGTGATCGTAAGGACTGCCCTGATGGAGGCGGTTGTTTCCGTTTGCTCGGTGATCGTGACCTGTCTCTTGGGCTGAATTCGTTCGGATTGACAGCGGGCAGAGCACCTTCATCTTCTGAACTATCCTCGAAGAAATCCGCTGTGCGATGGCCAAAATCGGCTTGGCTATCTATCGATTCCATGCGCGCTGCAGTGTCACCAAGATCTGGGTGAACGCTCCGTGTTGGACTTTGCAGGCCAGGATTTATCTGCGTCCAACGTCTGGGTGAATTTGAAAATCGCACTGTTCCGCTCTCTGAATGTATCGCGTCCTTCATTGAACGGGTCAAGCTGTATGTTGTTTTTAAGCTGATGCTGTGGTATGCAAATGTCCCGGATTGGGATTTGGATGAATTCTCACGATCCCGGTTCCCCAAGTGCCGCGGATGGCTGCTGTCGCAATTTATTTCGCAAGCAAGACGTCGACCAAGATGCGTTTATGTGTTGTATCATGCATCTTCGCTATAGTGCCTGCTAGTCTGCATGAGCGCTTGTCGCCTAGCGAGTTCGCAGTGTGTGTTGTGACTTGTCGACGAAGAGACGCCCTGGAATGCGGGTAGAAATGAGCACGACCCGAACAAAGTGATCGGTCGCACAAGCTACACATTCTTAGTCTCTGAACTTCCCACCGCAATAAATGCACGCATTACACGCTGCGAACAGCAGTTGCGCCAGGGTCGTAGTCGATTGTGCAGTAGTGCTGCCGTTATGCGAGATCTTGACCCACGTGCCATTGGTCGGGTTGATAGATTGATCGCCTTCCGCTTCAGGCACGTCAGCCATTTCGACATCTTCCATGGAAGGCACAAACTCCGGCAGAACTGTTTCGTTTAGATACTGCAAGCCGCAAATCGCACAATGCTTGGTTCGACCGGGTTCTTGGATCGCAAGCAGCGATAGTGCGCACCGAT
The DNA here is from genome assembly GCA_003666085.1 of Pseudocercospora crystallina. Taxonomy (NCBI): domain Eukaryota; kingdom Fungi; phylum Ascomycota; class Dothideomycetes; order Mycosphaerellales; family Mycosphaerellaceae; genus Pseudocercospora; species Pseudocercospora crystallina. The sequence continues at coordinate 38,443 of QQNG01000013.1, read as the reverse complement.
TGAATTGATGCCCTTGTCCACACCTTGCCCATTTAAAGCTTTCAAACCCAATTGACTGGTGGCATATATTGCAGCGCTCGCTCCACTCTTTCGCCGATGGCTCGATCTCCCCCAACTGATATCCTGTATTCAATTTCGACATCGCCATGTCAGTGAGTCGTTTAATGCACAGACTGACCTCATCAATGCGCACCACGTCGGGTGGCATAGTTCGAAGTGCCCCCGCAACTCGTTGCACAACAGCCGAGATAGCTTGGCCACTGCGAGCATTGCGATCCATTGCTACGTCAACCAGAGCTGATGCCATCAAGGAAGAGACGCTCGAGTCTGTGAAAAGACGAATGCGCAGACTTCGTACAGTCTGCCCGAGCTCCGCAACGCCGGCCAAGCTCTCTTCATTGATTTGTGAGCCGTAAGGTAAGATGCGCCTGACCTCTTGTACCAGAGAATCGCGCTTATCGGATGTTGATATCTCCAAGAAATCCAGACGCTCGAGATGCATGCGCACTTCGAAAAAGATTGATTCTGGGGAAGCGTGCTTAGCGATTTGGAGTCCCGGCAGGAAAGCGTTGTCGGCGTGCTTATGTTCGAAGCTAACGTTGAGACAACCGCTCTGTTTGCTGTCTATTACGTATGCGATAGCATCTGAGAGATGTAGACTGGCGCAGGTAGCGACATATTGTCCAAGTGGGGACGCAGCTATGCCCCAAGTACGTTCTTGAACATGGCCGGCGACATCCATGTAAGCGCCGAAAGCAGCCTTCGAATTCGCAAGAGCATTCTGCCATGATGGCTGTGTGACGTTGTTGCTGTCATTCGCGAGAGGAAGACGTAGAGCAGACGTAGTCGCCGTGGTGCTTGAGAGTTGTGAGATGATGTGCATCCAAATGTAGTTTTGGCTGTCGTTTGTGAACGCCAAACCAGTGACTGCATCCCACCGACCATCAAGATGGTGAGACGGAACTGCAGTTGACTCTGCGCTCTGGGCAATGTTCACTTGAAACACTCTGTCAGTTCCAAAGGCGATTACTATTCGTCCTCTGGTGCCTGGAACGAAAGTAATAGGACCAGAAACATCGGATCGATCGTATAGGTGTGCCGTATCAAGGTCAGAAGGAACCACAAGCGCTTCTGCGTCTTTCGTAGTCGCTGTGCCATGCACCTCTGTGGAGAACAGTCTTCCGTTCACGATATATGCGAGCTCAGCAGCATTGCCATGAGCGGTGTCTTGATGCCACTCGCCCCAAGTGATGAAGTCTGCTACTGCATCCAGCTTGTGGTGGTACATCAGACCTTGAACTGGCCTCGAATCGCTGAGCGACTTGCTCCAGCGCTCAGCAAGGTGCAATCGACCTGTGATCTCGACTTTCCATTCGGATGTCCTCCGTAATGGCTCAGAGTAAGGCGAATGGACTCGTAGTAGGAGTATGTCCTTCGCTTCAGTAGCAACGGCGAGGAATTGCGCCCCCGCAAATAGATGCTGCTGTGACCGCTCTTGGTCGTTGTAGAGCGGTGGTGACCATGCAAATGCTACGACTCGCTGTCGTACTTGACGCTGTTCTTCCGCTGATTGCTCGTCTTCGCCGTCGGCCGCTTCCGTTCGGTCTCGATCCAGCTTGTCGTAATACTCTTTGATCGTCTGGTTGACAATGATCCGCCTTTGCCACCCAGAATCGCCCTTCTTCCTGCTCTCAGGTGCCCAGACAGATAAGACTTGGTTGCTAGAAAGTACCGCCAGTGCGCATTCGCCGTATTTGGTCAAGCCAGGAGAGGACCATTTTGTAGCAATGGCTTGGCTGATGGAGACCTCTTCTCCAATGGTGAAATTCTTATCGCTTAGCGGGTCCAGTCGTGGCACTTCAGATGCCTTGAAGCCGCCGGCGTTCAAGGATGCTGACTCCCAATGCGAGCTTCCGTGCTCGACTGCCTTCAGAATGGGCGTGAGGATCTGAATGTGCTCGCCTCCAACATTCACAATCTGGTTGTCTTTCGACCAGTCCAGGCAGTAAGGAGACGATGGCCAGAATGGAACTGTGATCGTGCCCGCCATAGTCTTCTCGGGAGTCAGTGGTGAGGTGTCTGGCCTCGACGCGTGTTGGACGCGCCGGGAGGCTCAGTTGAGAAGGAAGACGGGCAATCGAGTAGCAGCAATACCTACCTGCAGGCGTCAGATACTCACCGTCGCGTTCGCAATCAAGTATAGCTTCGACTTACGATCGTGTAGAGGGCAACTAGAGATTGACTGCAGCCGCGACGAGAGAGAGAGACTGATCCTCCAAAGCCGGCATTCTCCGAAACTCTGCGGGACGTCACTGCACTGCAACCTCCCAGCTCTCACCTCGACCATCACTCTCGCCTTGTGCAGCAACCAACGTCTGGCAGAGCGATCGGCCAGACTCCCCAGCGAGCAGCCGGCAAGATGGTGCTCTCCTTCATTCTTATCCAGAATCGCCAGTATGACTTTCTCTCACCCCTGCTCATCCGGCGTTCATCACTAACCCCTCCCCCCTCTCAGAGGAAAGACGCGCCTAGCCAAATGGTACTCGCCCTACACCGACGACGAGAAGATCAAGCTCAAGGGCGAAGTCCACCGACTCGTCGCACCTCGCGATCAAAAGCACCAGTCCAACTTCGTCGAATTCCGCGGCTCCTCCAAGATCGTATACCGCCGATACGCTGGCCTCTTCTTCTGCGCATGTGTCGATGCGAATGATAATGAGCTGGCGTACTTAGAGGCGATTCATTTCTTCGTGGAGGTGCTGGACCAGTTCTTCGGGAATGTTTGTGAGCTGGACTTGGTGTTCAACTTCTACAAGGTGGGAACATACACACGGACATTCCGCTTGGAGAGGTTATGCTGACGGGGGTAGGTGTATGCCATCCTGGACGAGGTCTTCCTTGCGGGAGAGATCCAGGAGACGAGCAAGCAAGTCGTGCTTACAAGGCTGGAGCATTTGGATAAGTTGGAGTAACTGCCGCTCCTCCCTATCCTAACACCAGCACACCCCAGCCTACCTTGGACACTTACACCGCACGCCGACGATCGCCACATCGAGCACAGCACCTCAGCACAAGATTGGAGCCCTTGACATACACGATGCACGCAAATGGCTTGGACCTAGACATGTACTAAACAGACTAGCGACGAGCCACTGCGCTCAGCCAAAACAGTTGCGCAGTACGAGCCGAAGCTCAGCGCCAAAAGCCTCCATGAGACTGGCTCGGATTCAGAGAACTCTGACCGCGATCTTGTCACTGGCGAGAAGATGGCACGCATAGACGATCACGTCAAGCACTTGGTGAATGCCATGAATGCTTCGGGGCTTAGTATGTCCCTACCGCCTCGGAAGATCTCGAATCTCGAAAAGTGCTGGATAAAGAGACGGACAGACGAGAATCTGGCCAGCAGACTACCGCAGAAATGGTATGAGAAATCTCCGAGAGACATTCTGCCTTATCGTGATGATGGCACGTTGAAGTGCATCTTCGCTGCAGGAGCAAGCGATTCCGGAGATGGGACAGCTCAGCGCGCTGCGGAGAGTACTGATACTGATAGCGAAAGGCGTGGCAGTGATCAGTCCGCACTCAGTGACGAGGTGGTGCGGGCGCCGAGGAGCATAATACCGGAATGACGAGGAGACCAGGAGCAGGTTATTGAGCAGTCATTCCCATTGCTATAGATATGCGGAAGTATCGCTGAAGAACACCTAGTCTCTTTATCAACGCTCGCGCTTGCAATGGTTCTGCCGTAGCTTCCTTCCCAGTTTGCAGCTTCCGCACGTGGATGGTCGCACGGTCCAACGGTCCTCCCTCATTCTGTGATGCACCTTCCCGCGAAATCTCAAATCGTCAAACGCGACCTCAACCTCTCCTTCTCCACGCTCCTCACACATGCGTCCTGCAACAACGCCACTCCTTGTACATCGTCAATCGCTATCGTCACCTTAGACTCTGAGAAGCCTAATCATTGACAACCATCTTCACTTCACCCAAACGCCGCCGTCACCAAGATGAAGGCCACCGCTGCGCTGACCATTGCTTCCGCTGCGCTCGCCTTCGCCGCACCTCCTCGTGTGGCCCGCGATGAGTGGCCGTTGACGAACACATCCTTCCCACACGTATCAGTTCCAACACCAGCCTCCTCGAACAACCCTGCTGCCACCTGGAACCCCGCCGACAACCAGGTCTGTTTGTACATGACCAACGACTACAATTGGAAGGGCTATGGCGTCAATCTGTGTCAGATCAACAGCCAGTGCAGTAAGCCATCTCTTTTGGTGCTCAACGGCATGTGACGGCACTGATCATCTTCACAGGCGCGAAGCTCCCCGACAGTCTGAGCGGCAATGTGAGCTCTGCCGGCCCTCCTCCGGTGCAGGTCTGCTACCTCTACAGCGAGGAGAACTGTCTCGGAGACGACTCCCTGATTGTTTACCCGGGTTTTGGCAACCTGAGCGTTGTCAACTTCGACAAGAAGGCTCGTAGCTGGAAGTGCTACAAGCCGCCGCCTCCAGGGTCGTCCATGTCCGCCTTTCCCAGCGTGACTACGGCATCAAGCTCGACTTCCAGCTCTTCCAGCGCGGCCTCATCGTCAAGCTCGAGTGCCACCGTTATTACCTACTTCCCTCGCCCATCTGGAACTTCGGTCGTCACTCTCTCCGGCAGTACATCGAGCAGCACCGCGGAGCCCATTGTTGTGGTAACCCAGACCGTCACGGCCTCCTCTGGCGCTTCGAGCTCGAGCAAGGCCTCCTTCTCATACAGCCCAACTACTTCAAGCTCCATCGTTGCGCCAGTCCCAATCAGCAGCACCATGAGCTCCTCCAGCAACCCAGCAGCGCCAACCAGCATCTTCACTTCTTCAACCTTCACCTCAGCACCTGTTCCAGTCACCACTACCGAGACGAATGCCTTTGGACCTCAAATCCCTCCAACGGTCGTCGTTCACACCTTTGCTGATGGAAGTACCACCGTCACCACGCTCGACAAGTTCCCGATTGTGCCTTCGGCGACCGAGGGTGCTTCCACTGCGATTGTGAGTACTCTCGCGAAGCCCGTTTGCACCCGTCTCTTGACAATGACGGCTTACGATTCTGCAGGCTTGAGTACGACTTCTTGGATTACAGACTGGTATCAGTGCGCTCCGACGGGAACTTCTGTAGCTGGGAACTGGACAAGCGGGCGGCCATGATTGCGTCCCAGAGAGAACGATTAGTGACGGGAGAAGCGTGGTCTACGCCATCAGATGGTGCAGTCTATAGGGCCAGTCGGTCATGGAAAGGGAGAGGCCTGATTAGAAATGCTTCTTTTGTTGGCATTGTATCTACATTCTAATGCAATGCGACGATCGATGGAGCTGGTATCCTATGCATGCTTGCGTGCAATTTCCCATACTCCGATTTCATGCAGCTACTACCCAAGACCTCTCTTTCGGTCGAGCGATGAGGCTCTTGTCCTTTTCTCCTCATTCATGCTTCACCTCTCTCTCCCCCTCTCCATCTTTCCCACACACTCTCATCACGGCAAATCCTTCGCAACATCCCCCTCCCCATCCCCAACCATCTCACTAGGCACACACCCCTCATCAATCCCATCAGGCAACATCTCCCCCTTCCCCACCTTCTTCTTCCCATCCTCATACGTAATCCTCCTCCACCCCTCCCTCTGCCCCGAATCTTTAACAAACTCCACCGTAGGAAAATAATGTTCATTCTTCTTCATCGTCGCCACCCAGGGAACATTATCAAACGTCATGACTTTGAGGCGGAAATATGTATTATCCGGGATTTTGTTTACTTCCCGAATAAATGCTGCCAAATTAGGTGTTGAGACTGCGTTGACGGCGAGGAGGAAGTTTGTCGGGGCGAGGCCGTAGGCGTAAGCAGGGGAACCTCGGAATCGGGCAGAGACATAAATATCCGAATGGACTTTTGAGATTTGTTGGCGCACGGCGTGGTGAGGACGATGGAGGATTGCTCCGCAGAAGACGATGATGTGGTCTGTTTCGAGTTCTTCTGTAGGGACGGTGGGGACGTCGAGGGTGAGTTGTTCTTGTTTGCGGATGATGGTTGCTTTTAGGGAGGAGTTGTTGTACATGACGTCCATGTCTGAGACGCGGGTGATGAGGCGGTCGTTGAGGGTTAGGATGATGTCGCCTTCTGTGAGGCCGGTGGGATCGCCGGCGTCGACTTTGCGGACCATGAAGAGTTGGTGGCGTTCCGGGTCGTCGCGCTCGACTCGCTCGATCCATTCTTCTGCAACGCCCATGATGCGTGCTTGGGACATTTGGATTGTTTGGGTTTCTAGGTTGAGGATGCGCAGGTTGGGTTTGGTGCCGTTCTTGACTTCTTCGAGGACAGGGAGGAGAGCTGGGGTGGCGAAGCCGAGGTGATACTCGATGTCTTTCCCGCTGTGTCCTGTTCGCTCACCAAGGTAAGCCAGCCAAAGGGCTTGAACGGTGCCATCCTCCGAGATCAGGACACCGCTACCGCATTGGGCGCTGAGCGAAGTATCGACGGTGATGGCATCCAAGTTGACAGCTCGGTAGCGTGGGGTCGAGGCACTGGCTGGGATTGCCACTGTCGTGATGTCGGTGACTGCTGTCTTTGCAACGACTGGTCGCAGATTCTGGTTGAAGCCGAAGAAGATGGTTTCCTCTCCTTGTTTGATGGGCTTGTCGGCTAGCTTAGCAGCCTTGACTGGTGCCTGTACAAGCTTTGGGTCGTACTGAATGATGGCATAGTTCTGGAGTGGGTGCAGGAATACGATCTTTGCATCCACGATGATGGAGTCGGCGATGGTCAAGGAGATGTCGCACATATCGTAAGGCACAATGGCCCGCGATACGACGACTAGTCCCTTCTCTGCATCGATGACCAGACCGAAACCTATCTTGCGAGCCTTTGGAAAGCCATCAAGCTTGAGTGGAAGAATGACGGAGACTCTGACGAATGATCGAATGATGTCTACAGCCGCCCGGTGCTGGGCCCCCTCCATGGTGATGAAGTTGGCTTTCCTGGGAGCTGGGGCCTTAGGTTCAATCGGATCCGAAAGGTTGGTAAAGTCCCAAAGTCCCGTTTCGTCGTTCCTGACTGCAAGCCGCATGTGCTTATTCCAATGTCGGTCCACAAGCATGATGCTGGTGTTCAGCGTGTGCATATCCCTAAGGTGCTTGTACGTGACCACCACTCGGCTGCGATCTGGAATGGTCTTCATCACCTCTACGAACGAGTCCAGATCTGGTGTCGGCTTGTTGTCGATGGACTGGATGAGCCATCCGTACTCTGAGCCTTCGAAGCGGAATGAGCCTGCAGCTTCACAGCAGTACACGCCCGAGCCTTCGATTGCGATGGCATACAGGCGAGCTTGCTGGTAGGACAAGCTGTGGAAAGATGCACCGGCGACAGAGACAAATCGATCAGGTGTGATGGCGTGAAGATCGCCAACGTCAACTTCGACATCCATATCTTGACCACCTCTTTGGATCAGCAGCTTGACTTTCCCACCAACACTGCTGTCCAGGATATCGTCAAGGCGGACGAACTGAGTCAACAGCTCATCATTTACCTTGAGCAGAACGTCACCCTCCTCAAGCATCTTGTCAGCAGGTCCCTTCGGCAACACCACCTCTGCCACCAGCATGCCAGTCTCCTTGGGGAACTGCTTCCGGACCTCGCCCTCCCATTCTGCAGTCAAGCCCAGACGTCGACACTCGTCGAAGGGCTTGAGTATCCACTGTGTCTGAATCGTGCCTCTGTCCACATGCTTGCCTTCTCTTATGCATTGCAGTGCTCTTAGCGGTCGGTCCAATGGTAGAAAGTAGTCTGTCGCAGCACCGTCTGCTCGGCCGCCAGCTTGAAGAGCCACAGCGAATCCGTCGATGTTCACGACTGGTGATCCTGACGATCCTCCTGATGCAGCCGCAGCGGCTTGAATGTAGTTGGTGTTGAAGTCGGAATAGCCCTCGCCATACTCTGGCGCATTTCTGTCCAATCTTGAAATCACACCAGACAAGATACTCAGCTTCTCTCCCGCATCGTTACCGACAACTCTGATCTCGGCACCAACCTTGGCCAAGTCGGGTCTGAGCTCAAGCGAAGTAAGGTTGATGTATCTGATCGCCTTGGGGTCGAAGCGCAAGATGCCAAAGTCGTGCACTGGATCGCGGTAGACTGGGTAGACGTCACACTCCTCATGGTTATCGAAGATACAGTATCCCCAGAATGGCCCAGCGCCTACGACGTGACGGTTGGTCAGGATGTATCCGCGTTCTGCGTCGACAACGAAACCGGTGGCTTCGCTTGAGATGGCGCTGTCCGTGTCGAAGGAGCAGGTCTGGCAAAAGTGGATGCTGACGACATTGCGCACCACCTTCTCGATCGTCGCCTGCCATTCTGCGGTGTCTGGCGCAGCGGAGTGAATCATGGAGGCAGCGTCGTCGTCAATGTGCTGCGGCGAGACATGGCCATTCGGAGTGTCCGCAGCGCTTGCAGTGACACCGTTCTCTAACATCTTGCTCCCATTCTCGAGACCAGTCGATGGTCTCCGCTGTTTCGACGGTCTGACTCCATCGTTGGAAGTCGGCGGCTGCTTGCGCTTGGATGTGGAGGTGTCCATAGTGGAAAATGGGCGAATGGAGGCGGGTCGGGCGACGTTCTTCAGCGATGATGCGTGTTGTCGATGCGTCGTGTGTTGCAGATGCGTTGCGATGAATGTGCGGTCAGATGTAATGCGAGAGTGAGCGTGACGAGACTGTTGCTGACTATTGAACCGGGAGGTCGTATGCGCGGCGGGCAGGAGGTCGCTGTGATGGTAGTGCCGTCGAACGAGTGGTAGTGTAGCTCTTCCAAGGGCGTGGTGGAAACGCTGGTTGGCTGTCTTTGGATTGTTTGCGAAGGATTGTGCGAGTGAAGGCGTTCTGCCTATCTGGAGGACATGACGCATTCAGAATGCAGCGTGCCGCGTATCGATCAAAGGTGTTCTGCCACAATGACCCCCTCGTCGCCTTCAAAAAACCATCAGAGTCCGTGTAGAGGCAAACTTCAACACGTGAGAGCCACAGACCCGGCGCCTCCTCGCGTGAAACTCAATCTCCTCCCCGTTCCGTCTTCCGCCTGCCGCTCTGCATGAACTGCTGGGATCTTCAGCCTCGTCAAGCTTTGCCATCAAAAGGATATCCCTGCTGAACCTGCTGAAGCTTCCAAAAACCTCCGACGGCGTGCCGCTGAAGACGAAGAGGCCGGCGGTGCCTTTGGGGAAAGCGATGAGGACTGCTTCTCCAGCTTGAGAGCGTGAATACTCCCTGGCGGTGCCAGCAGCGTGCCGCCGAGAATGCCTTCACACACCTCGTCCCAACATCATCACCAAGTTTCTGCCGATGAAAGCAGGGCGTGGACACGGCGCCTGTTCGTTGCCTCCCGCGTTCGCGAGATACAGATACGTGCTGACGGCTTGGAAGCTGATGCTCTCGAGACCGGGTCGGCATTGCCGTGCTGTAGGAAGAGGAACACGAAATCAAGGCAGAGGAGAAGGAGCGTACGAGAGGGCACAAGGTATTTGTCAAATCGTCAATTGCATTCCGGTGTCGTTCAGTATCATGAATAGTTAATCGGCTCATCGTAGCGTGTGGCAGACTCTCTATATATCAAGAGGCCCGCAAGACATCCCGCTGTCGGGTATCAACGCTTGCGATCTGCATGTCTGCAGAAGTATGAAACCATGGCCAGCCTTCGAGGTGCGGTCCTCGTGCACCTAACACCAGGCCCTATGCCGGTGTTGCGCTGCAGCCATGAAGCAAGATGGTGAAGATGCTTTTACTCCTCCGCGGCCTCGGCCTTGACCTCACCCTCACCGCTGCCGCCCTCCTCTTCGGCACCAGCAGCGTCCTTAGCTGGAGTACCGTCCTTGGCTGGAGTGCTCTCCTCCTCGTCGGCTGAGGCCTTGACTTCCTTCTTCTTGCGAGGAGTCTTCGGTTTCTTGGCCTTTGGAGTACCCTCCTCCTCGTCGGCACCCGCAGCGGCCTTGCTGGCGGCACGCTTCTGGTGAGAGTGAGTGAACTGGATCTTTCGAGAAAGAATAACGGCGCCTCACTGTCGAGGGCCTTTCTCGCGCCGCGCCGCAACAAATAAGAGATGGAAGTGCTTACCTTGCCCTTGGCTGGCGTCTTTGGGGTCGGAGTCGCTGGCTCGTCACCCTCTTCACCACCCTCGCCAGCCGCCTTCTTGGCGTTGCGGATCTTAGTCTTCTCTTTGTCGACCATGACCTGAACCGCCTTGAGGGTGCGGCCCTCTGGCAAGTCGATCTTATCCCATGGGATCTTAGAGTCCGACTTCTCGATGATCTGGAAGAGGATGCTCAACTGGAGTAGGGTCAAGTTAGTAGAGAGGCGTCTGAGACAGATGCTGGTTGACGACTTACCTTGTCCTCGTCGGTCCACTTCTTCGGGGTCTTGACTTCCTCAGACATGGTGGTGGGTTGATTGGTAAGCGTAGTGGGTTGTTGATTGAGTGAGAATGGTAGAAGAGCGTTGAGAAGAATGGGTTGCGATGTTCTCGTGTCGATGTTTGGGTTGTGGAAGAGAGGAAGAGGAACAGAAGACGGCGGTGGCCTTAAGTAGGTTGGAGAGGGCTCGAGCTCAGGTGAGGTTCTATTGTTCACTTGCTGCTATTGTGTGAACAGAACTGCGCATTCTGACTTCCTTCACATGAACGCAGGCCCAGAAATAGGCAACGAAGGCCAGTCTTGGCCTCTCTCCTGGCATCTCATTGGACACAGAGCCTTCAAACGGTGCTTCCAGCTCGGAGAAGTGAATATGTTCAAAGGAGAACGAGCAAGTTGATGGACGCTGGGCGTTCCAGAGCATGTGAAAAGCAAACTCCTCGCCTGATTGGCTGAGGCTCAACGGCCTGCAAAGTTCACTTCGCGCTCGGCGGCGATCATATGCTCGCTGCATGCACGTGCAAGCCGTCTTCATTGTCGCCTTCTATGCGTTTGACCTTCCTCAATTTCTTCTTATCAACAACAACATCTTCGTCACCATATACCTCCAACTTCAAACAACAACCACGACCGACCAACCATCTCACTGACGACAGCAAGACCTCACTCAAGCACACAGCATTTCGAAACGGTCAACCATGGCCGACTTCAACATCAACAACATCACATCCACCAACCCAGACCCCATCACCGCTCCAATGACGCCAGTCACGCCACCTTCCGCTACCAACAGCCTGAAGCGCAAGGCGGAGGAACCTTCTGAACGCGAGCCTTCGCCAAAGCGCACTTGGACTCACGCCGACATCACACCTGAGAAGCAGCTCGTTCCGGTCATCTCACGTCAAGAAGGTACTGCTGCTCAGTCTCAGCTCCAGAATGAGCTAGATGGTGCTGCGGCGTCGGGTGGCGAAGAGAGTGAGGATGAGTTCGTCGATGCTGAGGAGGGACAGGGAGGCGGTGAGGGCGATTGGCGTGACTTAATCAACCATGACGAGGAAGAGCAGCATCAGGGCGCGGAACTCGACGGTGAGCAACAGGGCGTGATTGAGGGACCAAGCGACGGTGCTGCAGATGAAGCCGAACTGCAGCCAGCGAGCTCGAGCCCAGTCAGGGGACCACCATCACTCAAGAGACAGGATGCTTTCGAGACAGACGACCCCGAAGAGGTGGAGAAGATCATGGGCATGTTGCAGATGCAGCAAGCCGTTGAGCAGGATCAGCAAGGCACGCAGTGGCTCAACGGCAACAGTCAACTTCAGCAAGAGCCGTTCTCAGGTGACGGCGAGACTCAAGCGACTCGGGAGGCTGCAGTCGAGCAGCTGCAAGACTTCAGCGGTGAGCAGATGCAAGACTTCAACGGCGACAAGCAAGACCTCAAGTTCAATTACGCACAGCAGTTGGGGTCCACGCAGGAGCATGCTGGGATGATGGGCGACATCGCCACCGATGGCTTCGGAGCAGACCCCTCGCAGCAGCTCTCGGATTATGATGCATCGCAGCTCTTCCCAACTCAACACAACTTCCAGACTTTGGAGTCTGGTGATGCTGCTCAATTTGACATCACGCAGCTCGAGGCACAAGACCTGAAGGGCAATTGGTTCGATGGCAACTTCGACTCAAGCTTCGACCAGAATCAGCCGGAATCTACCAACGTTACGCACGAGGATCAAGTCAATGCTGAGGATGCTGAGGCCGACCAGGAGCAGACCGAAGGAGCCAACGAAGCTGAAGAAGATCTTTTCGCCAACACTTTCGGCAACAAGGCCAAGCAGTCCATCGAAGTTGTAGACGACGACGACGAGATCGAGGTTGTTGGCTCAAACGAGCAAGCAACAGCTCAATCCCTCGCAGCCAAAGGCTTCATCACCTACGCCGCCCCATCTGAGCGAGTCACGACTCCACCACCTCCTCAACCAACATCCTTCAAGCCCGCACTCGAGACTAGCCTCCAACAACCCACCACCTCAACCCCTCAAGAAGAACCAACCTACAACGTCAACAAATCCTCCTCCTCCTTCGCCGCCGACCGCCACGCACAACTCTCCCGCCTCGACCCAAACCTCCCCACCATCCCCCGCGACCTCGCCACCTCCCTCCGCAACCACCACAGACTCCACCACCGCGCCATCCACCTCATCCCGCGCCTACCCAACTGGGGCGCTTTCCCCTGGACCCGCCGCTACTGGATCGCTGTCCTGCTCATGGACAAATCCCCCAATATGAGTCGGGCGTTCAACGAGAAAGATTTCATGTGGATGAAGGGGAATCGGTTTAGTACGGTGAGTACGATTTGGAATGCGTTTCAGACGAGGAGTATGCACGATCCCGAGGATTTGGTGTTGGTTTGTCGAGGGGAGGTTTTTGGGGCTGAGAGTGGGGTTACGGCTGAGGAGATGGATTGGTTTGGGGAGAGGTTTGTTGTTTTGAGGGCGATGGGGAAGGGGGAGGGGAAGATGGAGGGGAAGGGAGGGTTGTTGAAGGGGGTTGGGGTTGTTCCGGAGAAGGTTGCGGAGGTTATTGAGTTGGATTGATTGAGGAGAGGGTTTGGATGGATGGCGTGGATTGGGATAAGGGATACAGATGAGAAGTTGAGCAAAAAGTAAGACGCGAGCCGGGTGGGAAGAAGAGGAGAAAGGAGAGAAGTCGAAGCGAGAAGCAGGCAATTGACCTCTAACGAAGCGAGCGACAGATACCAAACCAAGGCTTTTGGACTACGGCGAAACGATCTACCTGGATCAACGACATTTGGGTATCTGAGGATCTTGCGACATGACTGTACGATAAGTAAAGAAACAAGCAAGGAAAAATCAAGAAAGACAGAAAACGATGCAAAACACTCCATATCTATTCAGGTCACCGACCAATCCAAATAAAATCTACATCTATCACTGTTAAAATGCCCAGCCAAAGCGCAGCAGTTGGTGGGTCCGCCACCAGAGGCTCGCAGGACCCAGCGAAGTGAATTCAGTATCTGTCGGGGAGTGTGCATAATATTCGTTCGGGGATATAAGTAGCAATAGCAATCATCGAGATCGTTCCAGCTCAGCTCAGCTTACATCCAGCCCGTAGGACCCGGAGCCCAGCCAGAAGGGACAGCAGTACCGGTGGCAGTTGGCCAAGCCCACTCTGGCTCATCGTCGTCGTCCTCCACATCATCGTCCGAACCAGCCCAGTGCGGCTTAAAGTCAGCCTTACGAGGACCGCCGAATTGTGGTGGAGAATTGACATCGCGCTCCTCAATATCTTCGATCTCCTCGACCTCATCGCGCTCCTCGACTTTGGGAAGCTTCGTGAACCCAGTTGGGTGAGGGACACCGCCAGTAGCGGTTGGGAAAGGAGACCAGGGAGCAGTACCGGTTGGCTTGGCGTGACCTTTGTGGCCCTTGTGGCCTTTCTTCTTGCCCTCGACATCGCGCTCCTCGACAGAGGGGAAACCGGAGCTGGGGACAGGAGCGGTGGGGCCTGGGAGGGAGCCCGTGCCGGTGGGCTTGAGGTGTTTGCTGCCCTTCTTGCCCTTGTGCTCTTTGTGCTTCTTCTTGGCTTCGGTGTCGCGCTCTTCGACTGAGGGGAAGGATGGGAAGCCGCTGCTTGGGATAGGAGCGGTAGGACCTGGGACAGATGGGGCGGTGCCGGAAGGTTTCTTGCCCTTCTTTCCGCTCTTCTTCTTGTCTTTGGACTTTTCCTTTGACTTGGACTTGTCCTTCTTCTTGGCGTCGGCGGCGTCGGTGTCGCGGGACTCGACGCTGGGGAAGTGAGGGAATCCGCTGCTTGGGACGGGTGCGGTAGGTCCAGGGACGGAGGGAGCAGTACCGTGGGGTTTCTTGCCCTTGTGGTGCTTGCCCTTCTTGTGGTCCTTCTTCTTGGCGTCCTCATCGCGCTTCGACAATGGGAAGCCAGTGCCAGTGGGTCCAGGGAAGCTGGTGCCAGTTCCAGTTGGACCGGCAGTAGGGAAGATACCTTGGTGACCAGCTGGCTTCAGGGCTGGCCATTTGGGTGCAGCATTTGCGTAAGGTGCAGAGAGGGCGGAGGTGGAGAGGAGTGCCAGGGTGGCAAGGCCAACAATGCTGATGGGGGCCATTGCTGGAATTGTGTGGGGGATTCGAGAGTCCTGCTGGTTCGAAGCGAGGGATCGTTTGAGTAAGAAGGAGCGTAGTCAACCAGGACAACGAGCTGGTCTATTAGGACTCTGCGCAGCAGAACAAGAGACAGCTGGCCAATGGAGGAAGGTGATGGCTTGGAAGAGAAAACGAACGATTCCTGTGAAGGTCCACAGCCTTCCCATATACCATTCGGTACCTGCGCTACTGTTACTCAACATACAAAGTAGCGTGTGCTGAGGAAGTGGCCCTGCATAGGGCCCAAACACCTTAGCATGTTCCACCGTCCTCCCATCGCGCATGCGCGCGATAGACGGTGGGTATGACGAACCCATCTCTGAGCGAAAAACACACGTGAACGAGCACCTCTGATAGGTCTGCTAGCCACATATCGATGAATCCTGAGACAAGAGCCTCAGGTACAGTCTCGCTGTCTGGCGGACTCATCTCGGTTTTGGGTATGTCGTCCGTTTGTGTCATCGAAGGACATCGCTCTTGCGCCGTCATCTCAGAGCCTCATTGCCACTCTAAGACATGGACTATGCTGGATTGCCCTACTTGGTAACGACCACTAAGGGAAAGGTGTTGGCCTGTGTGGCGCCGGTGTCGATGAAAATTCGGGACGTCCAAAGTGCTGGCCAGGATTCATTGGATCTAAACGACAAATAGATGGTGCAAAGTGGATGTCGCAGGCTGTGCACCATTCATTTGTTCTCTCGAGCTGAGCGAAGACTGCGATAAGGCGGTGGCACCAACGTGGTTTGACAGAGGTCAATGCTCGTCGCCCCAAAAGCTAGTGGCCGGGGTTCAGACTTGGCTACGGCCCATGCCAGGATGTTCGCTGTTTCATCCGAGCTTTCTCAACACCAATACCAGAGTGTGGCCGAAGTTCAGACTTGGCCGGCGACATCTGTTAGCTGGCACGACGCCGATAGGAGCATCTGATTGAGCGAGAGCAGTGTTTGTTATGTCATCGGCCGAATCATACGCCATCGCAAGTTGGAAATTGATGATATGCGAGTAGTCCACGTGCATCACCTGCAAGCCTCCATGTCAGATGTTTCATCTTGAGCGTGGAGATGGAGAAGATGGTCGTCCAGGAACGCTCAATGCCGAAATTCTTGGGTGAATCAGCAATTACTTATTCCCCAATCCCCACGTTAGTTTGTTGGAGTAGTCGCTATCGCAGAGCATGAGCGCGCGAGAGGATCGTCCATCCACGTGGTGGTTGGTCCCATCTTCCGTCCGAGAGCGACTTGGCAAGACAGGAAGGTCATTGATGATTCCTCGATGAGCGATGAACGACTGAAATCTCGCGGCACAGATCGAGCCCAAGGACAGCTCTTCGTGCTCGCAGCGTGCTGGTGAGTTTCCCGCGAACCGGACGTAAGTGGCCAGTGCATTCCCCGGTTTCACCAGAGCGCGGAGGCCACCAGTCATCTTGATGTGAGACCAAGCTTTGTGGTGAAGACCGTCAATGCTCGAATTGCTGCTTGCTCCTGCACAGACTTCTTCAAGGCTCACTGCGCTTCTGTCATTTCCATCGCCGTCTCGGGATCCACTCCAGCTGTCAACGTGAGATCGAAGAAGCAGATATTTCGCTCAGGAGATGAGCTCGGTGAGAGGGCGACCAAAGAAACAAGGCAGCTTGCTTAGGCCATGTCTACTCTGTCATTAGCTCGTCGTTATTTGCCGAATATGTACAATAGAAATCGTCGCTCTGTGAGAGCAGGTCTCTACATTCCCTGAATCACTGGCCCAGGTGTGACAACTGACAAAGAAATCATCGTTGTTTCTTTAGAACCCCTTGAACGGATCCATTCCGTCCTCATCGAAGACATATCCCGCCCTTCGCTTGTCGACCGTTGACTGACTAAGGTTGCTACCTCGTCTTGGTCTCCGAGGCGCACCGATGACAGGCGGTGGTGCTGGCACGTACAAGACACCATCCCTAACGTTCGGGTCGACGAACGCTTCCATGCGAACAGTTCCAACAGCTTCGAAGAAGTTCTGGTGCATGGGGCTGGCCATGGAATCTCGCCGGCTGCCGCTCTTGGAAGAGACACTTGGCCGGAACGAAGACGCATTGGTCGATTTGTGATGCGCGTGCGAAGACGTCGACGAAGGCACGGCGCTCGACGAGAAACTCCGCATGGTGTTGTTCGATAAGCCAGGGTTTGTATTGCTGCGCTTCCTCTGGTGACGAGTGGTGGTAATGTAGAGACGTGGCACTGCCGGAAAATCTGCGCTATCGTTCTCGGCAGTACCCATCTCCGTCTCCATAATGTCCGAGCCATACTGCTCTGGGTGCGATTGTACTTTCTGCAGGTGCTCTGGTATTCTCCCCTTGGCGAGACGGATTGAGTCGCGGACATTAGATCTGCCAAACGAGGGTGAGCGATGGCGCTTGATCGGAACACCGTCTAAAGAGTCGCCCTTTGGCATCGGTGGCATCGGAGGCTTTGCTGAAGGCATCTGCGGTATCTGATTTGGCAATTGAGTTGATTGCGCCAAAAACGACAATGCCGTCATCCACAAGGCGTGTCGCTCCTCGGTCGTTGCGGTGAACTTCAGAGCACGCTCGGGTGTAAGAATGAGGATAGATCTGCTCCAAGCGGAGGTCAATTCTGGATTCTTGGGCAAAGGTGTACGGTCTTGCACGTCCAGGACAGACTGTATTGCCACTACTTGATTGTTAGTCAAGGTCACTATCAACGTTCAAGAGCACTCACGCTTTCTGCCCTTCTTTCCAAGGAGCGCTGGCCCGGATGTAGGCTGCTTCGTGTCCCACATAATGGTTCGCTCGTACGGAGACAGCCAGACCCATCGCTTGTGACGAGTCCCATGAGCAGTAACGTTCACAATGCCATTCTGGTCAGCGACAGGGAACTCGGAAGTGTCCTCGCCAAGACCGAACGACTTTCGCTTGCGGATGTACTTCCACATCCATTCGCCGACCATGGTACCAGCGATGGCATCCACCAGGTTCGTCTCTTCGGATACCCGAGCCATGCTACTTTGGCCGGGCGAAGAAGCAGTCAAATCGACGGAGCCCTTCACGTAGTTGAAGTTACGGCCATCCTGGAGTGGTGTTGGCAGGTCTGGGATCGGAAAATTCGTGGCAGGTGCAGGGCTGTCAAATGCCATAGATTGCACGGGCGTGAGTTCCGGAGACCTCCTTCTTCGCCTATGCTTTTGCGGCGAGCCTCTACCAGATCTATTCCTGATGACAGCTGCTGATTGCACTTTGCGAAGACTGAGCTGTCTTTGGTGGTAAGACCGGCGACTGCTTCTAGAGCCGAAACCATCGTTCGGTGTTGGGCTTTGTGAGCCCTCACTATGCGGTTTCGTGATAACTCGCGAGCTTGACCGGAGAGGAATGGGGAAAGGCGGCATCGGCATGCTAGAGTTGACACTCTGGCTGCTTGACGCCATGCTCCCAAAGCTTGGACTGCGGGAGTGAAGATCTCTAGGGCCATTGTTTGGCTTGTTGAGCTTAGTCGCCGGACGAGCAGGCCTGCGTTGAGACGTGGTGCGACTACTCGCAACAGATGGGGCGGGCGCTGCTCCATAGGATTCAGCAGTACCGGGCCTTCGCTCCGGTGAAATCTCTTTATCTTCTGGTACAGCTTTCGGAGGCTCAGATAGCCCAAAACGCCCTGGAGGTGGCCGACTTGAGACGGGTAAGGCAGCTGCCAGGTCAGCGGGCTCGAAGCCGTCCATGGGATCCTCGTAGTCGCTGTGTTCCGACCACTGATCGACGTCCGGAAGTGGCCCATCTACCAGTTTTGGCTGACTGACACCATACTGAGACGAACGATTAAGAGGTCCATTGCTAGCGAATGTTTCGGATTGCGGAAGGGGAGGGGACAGCACGGGCCTCGGCAGAGGGAGTGCCTTCAATGGATAGCTCCGGAGGTCTTTGGAGCTGTTGTTGCGAGACATTTCCGGACTCGAGTCGACCGGAGACTGCAGTGGCGGTGATGCGGGAATAGAGATAGCAGGCGGTCTCTGTATCGATTCCCGCTTGTTGAAGACATTGCCTGTGCTGATGCGCTTTGATTGAGAAGATGGCCGTGCTGTCTCCTGGAAAGTAGGACTGGGCAGTAGCGCCGTTGGCGACAAGTGCGGTGGCAGTTTCACAGGTCTTTGGTCAATCCTGATCTGCTCAGTCTGAACACTGGCATCCCGGTTCGGCCAGACAAGGTTCGCCTGAGAAAAGGCGTTCTTGGTCCCAGGAGGCAAAACGTACGGACGCGGAGAGGACGGCCGAGAGCTTGGTGGGTGAATTGCAATAGAAGGCACAAACATAGGCGGAGAGAGACTGTCGCGTTTAGGAGTGTGGCCATTCCTGGCTTTGTCCTGTGACACCAAGTCGGTCTGCGTCGATGCTGTGCTATATTCCGGTGTCACAGCGTGTGGCAATTTCCCCTCCAGCCATGTTACGCCGTCCACCACAGGAGTCTGCGGTGGACTAATGGGCTTCGTCTGAAGTGCGCGCGTGGGCTGCTGCAAACTCGCGCCTGTATTGATCGGGGTGGGACGCATTTCCTCGTCTGCTGCAGCCTCCTCCGCATGCGCAGTGTCATCGCCGTCATGTGTAACCTCAACGCGTGGAGGAGATGTCGGCGGCGAAGGCTGGTAACCGCTGTCAACGTATGAAGCACGAGCAACGGGCTCTGGCATATGGAATGTCGAAGGAGGTGGCGTGGTCGCGCGGTCCTGGTACTTCTTAGGAAGTCCCTGCAGCTGCTGCGATTCACGCGCGGCTGGTGGGAGATCTTTGGCTGCAGACGCCTCTAACGAGTCAGTCGTCAGCCCCAGAACGCGCTTCGCTTTTGCATCCAGATCTCCCGTCACGGAGCTCTGGCGAGACTCTACAGAGCGCTTGATTCGCTCGGGAAAGTCGAGATCATCATCGCCTTGGTCTAGCTCTTCGACTTCATATTCGTCTTCTTCGTCAATGTCAAGTTCGTCAGCCAGGCTGTTCCCTGGCCTTGCATACAGATCCGGCGTTGCTGCGGTCGTTCTCGAAGATACTGACATCCGGGTCGTCCTCGGTCGGAAACTAATGCTGCTCATGTTTCGCCTATGCTTGAGCGGGCTCTGCTTCGTAGGACTGGCTGATCGGATACTTGCGGTATCACTCTCGTTGCCAAAGCCACTGTCCTTGAATTGGCGGTCGTCTATTAGTTCCTCGGAGTGCATCACTTGGCTCTGTTGTGCTGCCATCTCGTCAACAACAGCTCGTAACCGGCTCTCTGTGATGTGAATTCGACGTTCGAGTTGTCGGCGCTCATTGTCCCATGACTCCTTGTCGTTTTCCCATATGTTTTGTGTTCGTTGCGCATCTTCATCCTGCTGCCTCGTCTTTCGTTGCGCGTACTCAAATTTCATTCGCAGATCTTCGAGCGAAGCAAGCGCTGCATCTCGCTCTCTGACTAGGTCTTCCACTGCATCATAAGTGCCTTGCTCCATTTGCTGCACCTGCTGTCTCGCTCGTCGCACCTCTCTCGAGCTTTCCGAGAGCTGGCCATTGAGGGTGTCATTGTCGGCTTTGGCACCAGCCAAGCTTGTCTCAAGGTTCTCGACCAGGTGATTCTTTGAGTCGAGTTCGCGTCGTAAGGTCAAGATCTCAGACACCAGTGACGCGTGGAGCGTGGGTGTGAACCTTCTTGGGTCCAGCGCGGAATATCGGCCATCGCGCGTCTTCTCAGGAACTTCTGACGTGTCAGGCGGTAGAGGTGGAGGTGAAGAAGACTGCTCTCGCGAGGAGCCCGCTCCGACGCGTGATGAGCGCTTCGACCGAATGAATCCAGGCGTTTCATAAGGTGTGTTTTCGGGCGATGGCAGGCCTTTGGCGCCAATAAATGAATTAAACTCGCTGAAGTAGTCGGTAGTCATGGTTGAGATGTCCAGAAAATAATATCCCCGTGAAGCCCACTCAGTGATATGAATACAGCACCAAGAGGTTTGATACCCAATGCATACATCTACACGGTCAGAAGAGAGGAATACTGCCTGACAGTTAGCATGCCTGCAGAGCATGGTGACCGCAAATGAGCGTGCTGGGGAGATGGTCGATACGCACCTAAGGCAAGGGAATGTCCTGCATGACGTCTTATCTACCACAGTAGACTGAGCTATTAGAAGCCTTCGTTGTGTTTGGTGAAGAGGTGACAGGCAGGTATTGGTACACGGTAGGGACTGAGGATACGTTTCAGAGCAAAGTGAGGGATGTCGACTGAGGTTTCGAGGTACGTCGACTCTCAAGGTGGTCCTGGGACGCGTGAGAAGAAGCGTTAGCCTTGAGACCGGCAGCGTGGAGAGTGCACTTTGTGTCTAAAAGCATTGACTTCGCCGGATGCCCTTGCTATCCAATAGCACGTACCACTTGTTCCCGTACAGTATGGCTTGCCGTTCCGCACGCACTAGGTGATCCTTGCACCCGGGACGCTGAAGCCTCTTGAATGAATACAGGAGCGTTCGTGACCAAAGGAGAGATGCGCGATGCGAGCGAGATGCGATTGAGACACGCGCCGCAGGACTCTTGTTAAGGAAGCGCCGACAGGCCCGCAGCGTTCAGTGTCGCTGCAGGCTCATGGATCGATGCATCATGCAGGCTGTCATGCCGACCCCGTCGCGGAAATGTGCATACTGGGAGCTTGCGCAGATCGAGGAACATGCAGAGAGACCTGCTGGGATTAAGTTGAGCTCGTGCCTCCTCCTTAATGAGAGTAAATCTCTGCCGGACTTGTCTGTGTCAAGCGCCCATGCATCACGGTGTTGGTGTTCGGCAAAACCGCCTCTCTCTCACCAACGACCTTGTATGGCTGAGATCCAACCACGATTCTCGTCGTGCCGATACCTGCTGTGCGAGCGGAAAGACTGGCCTGTGGGAGTAATAAGCTCGACCTCTCTGAAACTGCTCAGCACGCCCCAGCTGCGCCGAGCTGCGCGCTTGTAGACGGAAGGACGACCCCGGCATCTGTGGGTTGCCGGTCAGCCCGAAAAGAGCAAAGCCAGGGGATGCTGGGACATGGCCCTGCAGTAGAGCGGTCGTCTGCCGTAAAGCCGCCTGCAAACTACTGCATCCAGCTGCTCAGCCGGCGCCGCCGCCAACCCCATCAACCGGAAAGTTGAGAGCCAACGGTCGACCACAACGGCCAGATGCAACAGATGTCGGTCGATCTGCAACGACCCGCGACGACGAGCGTGCTCATCGCAGGTCTTCTGGCATCATGCCAGAATCATGGAACTCAGCGCACGTGTGAAATGCTTAAAGATGCGTTTCTCGTGTCAGAAAGGTAGGCGATGCAGATTTGCGAGATGGCCTGTGGAGACGTGGTGAGGGGCAATTTTGTGATGCGGCAGGGCTTCCTTTGCAGTGTCACTTGCGCCACAATTTGCAGGTTGCTCGCCAGAGACAGGCGTGGAGAGTGGCGCCGTGATAGCACTTCATCCATGTCTTCTCCAGCGTATCGAGATGGCCTGGGCTCATCACTCCAGGACAGTCTGGCGTTGTTTCAAGTTCCAACGTCATCTTCGCGCCCTCCGCGACGCGTCGCTGCCGGCTACCACTTTGGCGGATCTTCGAGTTGATGTTGGGGAAATGCACTGTGCCTGCAGCATGCGTCTGGCAGAGAAATCAAGGCAGAGATCGCAGAGCAGGCGTCCGACTGTTTGCCACTTCCCGCGGCTCATTCCACCGCACGAAGTTGATTCGCAGGCGGTAGCTAAGGTGTATGCATGTTCCTCCGGCTATTGTTATACTTCCCTTCGCGGGGCGGCAGCCGCCACGATCTGAGTGCATAAGGTTTGAGAGAGCCCTGCAAATGCTTTGGCTACTGCAATTCTCATACAAGAAGGAAGCGATGCATGCGACTTGGGGCGACGGCAGCAGAGCTTCGTGCATAGCACCGTCGTCGCGCAGCTGCTCATCGTCCGGTGTCGAATCCAAATAACATCTAGATCGCCCGAGCCATTGGAAAATGTAACATGGCGAGAGTGGGGCACAATGTTGCGCTGAGCCGTCTCGCTCGAACCTCTCTCGGCCACCATCTCGACCTGTGTGGACGTCACCACGGCTGTTGTTCTGCTGTTCATGTTCGGGGAGTACCGGGAGATTCCTGGCGAAATACGGATGCTGCTTCCAATGTATCTGCCGAGGGACGCAGACCGCCCATGACTCGCAAGCGATATACTTTCGATACCGCTGGAAGTAGCAGTACTTTTTTAATTATTGCAGGCATTTGACTGCGAAGGCTTTGGTCGACGCGTCCACAAACAACGGCTTAGAGTAGACCGGATAATCAGCTCGGCAGGAAAATTCTCTATCCGAGAGAACGAGCAACAGAATCGTCGAGGTGGATGAGGTCCTGGCGGGCCAGTCATGCGTTATAGGCCAATTTCCGGCGTACTGCGATGATGCTGAAGACGTGCATACATTAATTGAGCCGTCTCGCACACATCGATTCAGTGTGCCTCAACGAGAACCATGGGTCAGTGTATCGAGCTGTTGACTGAAAGTCAAAGGTACAGCTCTCTCGTACGGAGAGGTGAGGTTGGTTGGTGTCGTTCGTGACTCCCTTGCCTCGTTTGCTGTTGTCGCCGGCGAACCGAGAGCAAGAGACAGGGTCCACGCCCGCGCCCAGAATTTCTTTATGCACGACACCACAGACACTCACGCCACAGCTAGAGGATATACCTAGAGGATATCCCTTCAGGGTACACGGCCACGACGGCGTCTACTCCAAGTCGCATGCAGGCGCTGACTCGACAAATACACGCTGCATCTAAGCGAACCCAGGACATCGCGGACCAAGCGCCTGCAAAACGCAGGGGACTTTTCACTCAATCTGTCTGGATCGGAGATTTGACAAGCACAACCACATCTAAAGATGGCGCAAGATGAAAGAAGCAATAACGAAGGCAATAAGGCAACGACCTCGCAGCCCCAATTAGAAGAAGCGAACGGCCACAGCACTGCCACGCAGAATCAAATTCAAAACCAACCTCAAAGTGCTGCTGCTGCTGCTGATGACTTCGTCGACTCCCTCACAGCGGCAATGCCGCCTTCTCTCCAAGAGAAACGGGAGACGAGTGTAGACCAGCTGCTTGCAGATCTGAATCGCGTCCCGCTGTTCATGACCGAGCTGGACGAATCAGAAGAGAATCCCATGCTCGATGCGATTAAGGCACTCGTGTACGAAGGAACGAGAGCTGAGGTCGCCGCGAACTTCAGGGAGCAAGGTAATGATGCCGTGAAGCAGAAGCTCTGGAAAGATGCACGTGAATTCTACACGAAGGCTATCCAGACTCTGAAGGGTCAGATCAAGACTACAGATGCTCCGGAAGAGGAACAGGTCAAGGTCATTGAGGTTGATGATGAGGCTGAGGAGAAGAAAGAACGTGAACTTCTTGAAATCTGTCTGGTCAATCGAGCACATTGCAACCTTCAGCTAAGTATCTCATCCCCATCCCTTCAAATCCTCCTCCTCAACCAAACACCCATCACCCATCCCATCCCGTCAACCATCCATCTCATGAACGCAAACAGACGAGACGAACCCATCATCAACACTACACGAACCGACAACCGACTGACACTTCCCTCTCATCAATCCAGAAAACTACGGCTCCACCAACAAAGACTGCGCCCAAGCCCTCAAACTCAACCCCCGCAACCTCAAAGCCTGGTACCGCGCCGCAACAGCCTGTCTCTCCCTCGACAAGATCCCCGAAGCCCTAGATGCATGCACCTCAGCCCTGCAATTTGACGCAAGCAACGCTGCCCTCCTATCCCTCCAAACGCAAATCCTCTCGCGCAAGGATCACCTCGCGAGAATCGAAGCAGAACGCCGGTCCCGCGAGGAGAAGGATGCGAGGGAAAAAGCCGTTCTTCGCGTTGCGATCCAAAGTCGGGGGTGGATGGTGAGGGAGGAGACCGCGAACCCGCCAGAAATGGAAGATGCAACGATCCATTTGGAGGATTCGGATGATCCTTCCAGCACATTATCCGTCCCAGTCCTCCTCCTCTACCCCCTCCACGCACAAACCGACCTCATAAAATCCTTCCCCGAAACCTCAACCTTATCCGACCATCTCAAATACATCCTGCCCCTACCCTGGGACTCCAGTCAAGAATACTCCTCCTCCGCCAGGACTACTACTACTAACTCTGAGGCTGATAATGAGCCTGCCGACTCGGTTGAATGCTACATGGAAACCCACCAAGGCGGACTAATCAAAGCAGGAAAGAAGCTCAGTCTCGCGAAACTTTTGGGAAGTGGGAAAGTGGAGATTGTGGATGGGTTGGTGAGGGTTTATGTTGTGCCGAAGAAGAGGGCGGGGGAGTGGATTGGGGAGTTTAAGGCTAGGAGGGGGAGGCAATGATAATGATAGCGTAGTAGTAGTAGGTGAATGGGAAGTAGGGTAGGGTCGTCAATAGAGTACTGACTGACTAGCCGAACGACTCTCGTCGCTTTCGTTGAGAGCCGACGCCGATTTGTGCAGTAGTTCGTTGATTTGTTTATATGTTCGAAACTGACCGTCTCCTCATCACACACAGCGGTCACAGTGGTATCGTGTATATCGTGTAATCATGGATAACCCGGTCGAACCTCGTGTGTGCCGCGATGGCCGGCTGTTACCCGAAGAAAGTCGATTGACGAGATAAGACCAAGACCAGGCACAGGCACACACGAGGTATCCCAGGCACGCCCGCCCAGGTACAGCCACCAGGCGCATTCGATAGACTTAGGTTATCTTCTACCTCTTCTCATCAGCCGGATAGACGATACCCGCTTGCCGCCTCATATCCGTCGTGACGAAAATCACATCCTTCGAGATCTGCTCCAGCTCCTCCAAAGCTTTCGTATCCTTCTCTTCGATTATTCTCGCAAACTCGACAGCCTCCTCTTCCATATTCACATTTGGTTTCTCGACTTTCAAGCAAGGACCCGCCAGCTCTTCACTCTTCTTCGTCTTCGGATCCCAATGAGAAAGTTTCTCAATATCCGTCGTCCCATTAATCGTGATCGTCCCTTTCTCTCCGTAGACTTCACAAGGAGCTGTGGACTGGTAGGCTTTCGCATTGTTGATCTGGACGCCGAACGTGTCGTATTGGAGGATTCCGACTCCGCCTGCGTCGACGCCGGTGCGGGCGAGGATGGGGACGTAGGATGTGGATTTGGGACGGCCGAAGAGAGCTACGGCGAAGGTGACGGGGTAGACGCCGATGTCTACGAGGGAACCGCCGCTGAATTTGAGGGAGAAGATGTTGGGTTCTTCGCCGGCGAGGACGTTGTTGTAGCGGCTGCTGTAGGAGGCGTATTGGAAGCTGGCGCCATAGATTGGGCCTAGTCGCTTCTCATCGTTGACCAATTTTCGTAGCTTCTTGTAGTTCGCCTCTTGAATGTGGCGGTATGCTTCAATGAGGAATACTCCTTGCTCTTTTGCTATCCGGAACAGATCATCGAGCTCGGCGACGGTGGAGGTGGCAGGCTTCTCGAGTATGACATGCTTCTTCGCATGCAGCATCTGCTTCGCTTGCTCATAGTGGAGGCTGTTGGGTGAGGCGATGTAGACGGATCGAAGATCCTCATCGGCGGCGAGATGGTCAAGGGAGGTGTATATCTTCGGGGAGCCATACTTGGAAGCGAACTTCTCGGCTTGCTCTTTCGTTCGAGAGTAGACTGCGTGGAGTTGCCATTTGCCAGTCTTGTTGGCTGCTGAGATCCACGAATCGGTGATCCAGTTGGTTCCGATGACTCCGTACGTGATGGCCATGCTTTATGCTGTTTCAATGGTTGAAGCAGAGATTCAGGTCTTGTTGAGCATTGGGTGGTTGAAAGTCTTGTGAGTGGAAGTGGGGCAATTCCAAGCCGCTTGAGAAGGCAATGACGATGGACTTGATGGCATCTTCTGAACAGCACACTTACCACGACGGATGCGTATTAAAGTATTGACGCTTAAAGCAGCTTCTATCCCAGTATCAAGCTTCTACATCTTTCTCTGTCGATATTGGTCGTTGATGTTGTCCGTTGATGTTCTCGTTGTGCTCGTGCGAGGGGCAGAGCAACGGCGGGCTTCCCGTCGGATCTGGTCCCCGTGATCCACCCGCAACCTTGTCACCGCTCGCATTGCCCTGACGTCGAGGTCTGTGTGTTGCGGCGCGATGAAGCCATCTTATTGACATGGCGAGAAGCGATATGGGATGAGATGCATGCCATGAATTCTGGAACCGCTCCTCGTGGTCGAAGCAAGGCGCTGTCTCCTGTTGTGCCACCATCCTAAAGCCTCGTCTCGCGTGGAAGCAAATCTTGGCTTGCAGCCCTCACCTCATCCTTGCATGTTGTTGCATCTCCAACTCGGCGGCGACAGTGGATACCGCTGAAGATTGCGTCCACTTGTGACTGTGAGCTTGTCACGCTGCAGACCGCACCACTGCAATGTCAAATCTTCTTCACCCCGAATCGTTCAGCGGATTGCATTGCTGCCGCACCGGCCATATTTTCGGACCCTGCCATCGTACCAAAGAGATTGCTCTCAGCTGAGGGCGACAATACTGTTGTCAAGATGTTCATGTCTAGCATGTTTTCTGGTGTGTATTCCGCTCTCGTTTGATCATGCCGAATACATGTATGGGGGATGGCAGGTGGGGCAGTACACTTCCCATGCTGAAGGCAGGAGCCACGATACGGAGATGGCATCGTGGAAGGTGCAAGATGGCAGGCACAGAAGACTGCCACTGCCTCAGCTTTCACCTCCCGATATGCTGTATCACGCTTCCTCCAGACTGTCCAGCACAGTGATGTGGATTGAAACGGCATGTCATTTTGAGCATTCCATCATTACGTGATGCTGCAGCAATCAGCTCGACCATCGCCGGCGCCGACGAGGGTCAGAGTGCCATGGTTCGTCGGAGCCACCAGACGCCTTATCAAGGGGAGAAAGAACGGAGAAAAAAGCATGGCCTTCAACGTCAACATTTCCCACACCTTCGCTGACCTCATACGCTTGTAGGTATTGGAGTTGGCCTGAGCAACACTGATCCGGAACAAGAAAGGAACCCTCCCAGTGCACCTACGCCAGTAACATTTCCTGACCGGAAGTTGAACTACAACAACGCTTGGGATGGAGAGTCGCCACCAAAGCTGCAGCCTTTGTTTGCCAAGGTATTGAAACCTTCGGATATATCCCCAAGCCACCTCGCCGCTCTCAATGTTCAGATCTCGTCTCCCTGTGTGCCAGAGGAGTTTCTCACCCTGGCCCCAGATGGAACCTCTTATCTCCCGCCACTCACCCCGGATCAGGCCATCAATGCCGCTTCCTATGCCGAAGCAACGAAGGTCGATGCCAACTCAGCGCGAAGGCGAAAGGACTTTGACGAGCGCTTGGCCGAGCTTCGCATAGACAATGACGCTGCGTACCGTGCCATTACCAGGACAACGAAACCGGGGACTAAGCCTCCGCGGTTGGCTTCTTTCCGCAAGTTCTGGGAAGGCTTAGAGACTATGGCACAGTATTGGGATGCGAGTCTTGATCAATACTACGAAGGCCCACCGGAGGCAAAAGATGAGGATTCTTCGAAGGGTATCAAGCGCCAACGACTGGACTCGGCCCAAATGTACGGGGGTTCCATCCTGACGCTTCAAACAGGGTCTGGTAGCGGCGATGGTGGCTCAGGCAAATCAACTGCTCGCTCTGAGACAGACGAGGTAGTAGCAGCCGCTGCGAACACTCCACTTCCACCAGAGACACACGAGGAGCACTGCAATGGTAGTATGGAAGACGAACAGCGGGCTTTGAGATCTTCCAGTGCAAGCCCCGAGCTCAGAACTCGCACACGATACAAGGGCCGGCGGACAGCTTCTGGACGAGACATGCCAGACCAATTCCGGGCAGAGACCGTAAAAGCTTTCGTGGAAGGAATAGTTTGGGCGTACACGTGCACGGTGGCACCTCCTCGACTAATGCCGATTGTACAAATTAACAAGCTCAATCTACCAGTTCGGCAAACCTACGCTGTCTATCGACAGCCCCGGGAACGCATGAAAGCGCGGTCAGGATGCCTGGAAGGCCCAGTGCTCGGGATTCAGTGCCGCCCGGAAATCGAATTTGCTTCTGAGAATTTGACTGAGCAGCAGAGGGACCTAAAATCAAGGCTCGACACGATGAGAGAGCTGGGAGGACTCTTGCAACTGGCTCAGGAGCGACGGCGTCAAGGCCGGGAGGAAGTCCGTCCTGGCGAAGGGAAGTGGTACACAACAAAGCCAAGATGGGGAGGAGGATCTGGAAGTGAAGCCGAAGCTACGGATGGTGAAAGTACCAAGGACGGCCAAAGCAACAGTAATGTCAGCGACGTCCTGGCAATGGCCGCTGAAATGACGCATGCTCCCAGCAAGCCTGCCCGACGACCGAAACGGAAGACGCCGTTGATGCTATGGAAAGAGCTGAAGCCCAGCAGCAAGATGTGGGACACGAAGACTGACTACGAAGCTATCGGCAAAGATCCGAGCTCCGATTACGATGAGGTGAGCACATTCCGTACCTGGGCATTGATTTTAACTCTCCATCCCCGTGCAAACATGCCCACTTCGTTCAATCGCAGTCCTTGACGATAAGCTGTGATTGAGCTCTCGATATGCTTGTCAGACACCAACGTATCCCTGTAACCCGCTCTAACAACATAGGTCTTCATGGTCTCCTCCCTCAATCATCACATCTCGATCCTTAAACTCACGGTCCACGGCGCCTATGTCGATTATCTGAAATCCGAAACGCTTCCCGACCCAATGCCTAGCGACCCGGCATGGACTCAACCCAGACTCCAAAGAACCCAGTGGTATGATCTTTTCGACGTCGAACAGCGGGTACAAGCATTCAGGGCACTGTGGGGTGTCATGGCATATCTGATGCGGGACTCAAAGGGCCCTGAGCCTGTGACGAGGAAACCGACGCAGGACAGTTCAAGCCTGAGCACGAATGACAGTGGACGATCGTCGATTGCGAGCGGGAGCAGCGGTGATGTGGACGCTGGGACGAGAAACTCATAGAAGAGGAATGATCGCAGTGCCCGGTTTAGAGGGGCGCTGAATAGTCTTTTTACGGGCATGGATGGGTGTTGTGGGAGGTAACATGGCTGACGGGTTATTCATAGCGTAGCATGGCATGACATTGTACGGTGCGATAGGGCCTGGTTGGAACTCATATCTTCTTCCTATCTATGTACTAACGCTCTTCTTAGTGACTTTGTCTCCCTTCGAAATCGCTAGTCTGGATCCTGTGAGTAAGTTCTCTCGACAACATGAACAGCACGACTGCACCGACCTTTCATCCGGGGAGCCCTTCGAAGTCCCCAAGCCTTTCCGAAGTCCCCAAGCCTTTCCATCTTCCAATATCAAAGAGCACCATGAAAGAGGAAGATGAATTGGAAGTTTGCTCAACGTTGTATACAAGGCGGATCGTCGACCTCAAAACCCCAGTTGCTTTTCTTCTACACAAAGCTCCCAACAACAGCTCAGGCTTCCCGCACAATGACTCCAGACGCGATAAAACTCGTCGTCCTCATCCTCACTGCCCTCGGCATCATCTTGCTGGCATGCGCCGTGTTTATCATTCTCTTCCTCCGCCCAACCAACCGACCACTCTCCTCAAGTGAAACAGCATTCCTCGCTGCCATGCTACTCGGTGGTGTGGCTCTCGTCTTCGCAGCACGGTACTTATCAGTTTGGCTAGAACGGTACAATACTGGCGCGAGGCGTTCGGGGACAGGTCAGTGAATCCAGCAGAAA
The DNA here is from genome assembly GCA_003666085.1 of Pseudocercospora crystallina. Lineage (NCBI taxonomy): Eukaryota > Fungi > Ascomycota > Dothideomycetes > Mycosphaerellales > Mycosphaerellaceae > Pseudocercospora > Pseudocercospora crystallina. The sequence goes on along the minus strand of QQNG01000013.1, from coordinate 8,052 downwards.
TACCGTTGTGCTCTGTCTCTCTGGATGAGAATGGATGGCTGACGTATTACGAGTAGGGACTGTTGGTGATGGCGCGAGGAATCGGGCGGAGGCGAGGGGGATGAGGGGGTTTGGGAAGCTGCCGGGACTGACGAGGAGGAGGTGGTAAGTCCAAGCCGTGGGGTGAGAGGATGAGGAGGAGGGGATTAATACAGGAGGGGGGGAGGAAACATGTGGCGTGAGATGGACTTTCTGGTTGAAGTGTCGTCGATTTGATCTCGATGAGGTGGAGGGGAGTTTTTGAGTGCGGAGAGGCTTAAAGCAGTCGAATCCGGATCTGTATTGTCCCGAGGGAGAAGACGCATGTACAATCGAGAAGGTCTTGTTGTCCTGCGAGCGACTCTGTTCGGATGCAAAGATCCGCCATATGTGCCCTGGACGAGGTGGAAGATATGAATTCCCAAGACATTAGTAGACCACAGGCCATCACTTCCTCCCACGAGCACCTGTTCACTAAGAGCAAGCCATAGTTTTTGGTTATGAACGAGCCCCTGCATGCTGCCGAGAGTTGTTGAGGATCTAGATCGTACATTCTTGCGATACGGGTCTGATCGTCAACATACCACCACTGATCCACCGGCACTGATACTCATACCACGGCCTTCGACGTCGGAGCCTTACATATCTCGCACCACCGTTCTGAAGGCAGCGTATCGATCCAAGCTTCAATTATCATCGATGGGATGTTTCGACTCAACTTCTCCGCTGAAGCGTGGTTGGTACTGCCTGCACCTGGACAAGCGAGCTGTCTCTCTTGAGAGGCAGAGCATATTCTCCGCTTTCAGAGTCGCGCTCAGCGTGCTGAAATGGATGCAAATCGCGAGAAACAAGACTCATGGCGAGAAGGTGAGTCCACTTCACGTCACCCAATGACAACAAGCACTCGTTTTGAAAGCATCGAAAACGTAGTCTTCTTCTCCATTCCCAGTGAATTCTTCCATTTCCAGCGCCTATCTCTCCCCCTCATCCTCCCACATCCATCCATCCATCATTGCTTAATCTTCGGCATCGCCCGATCCACCCCCAGAGCCTCCACATCCTTCGGCTTATAATAATGCGGCGCCACCTCCGTCAACCATTCCGGCTGCAAAGGCATAACACTCCTCATAAACTCCTTACTCGTCAAAACCAATTCATAGAAAATGACCCATTTCGGTCGGACATCCATCAACACACTCGAAGGATGGATATGAACCGTCATGTTGTTCTTCACGGTGCGGTATGAGTCGCCTCCACGTTGGAGACGAGCGGCGTTCGGGAAGAAACCGGCCGTCATGGAACGTTGGATCGGTGGGAGGTTGGAGGCTCCGCATGAAGAGAGGGTGACTTCGACGCGGTCGCAGAGTTTGGCGAGTTGGTCGCGCACGTCGCGGGCGCGGGTGAGGGAGCGTTGTTGGAGGAAATTTTCTTTGGCCCAGACGAAGCTGAAGTCGCTGTCCACCCATTGGTTCCAGATGTTCAGGTATGTCAAATGGTCACCGCCTTCCTTGATGGTGAACCTTGCACGGGCAGCGTCGGCTTGCAACTTTTTGTCTTTGGGGCGATAGAAGAGGGCAGAAGCTTCGCCGAGCATGGCGATTATGGAGAGGACTTCCTCCACACAACCTTCCTTGTGCGCGGCGAGGACGGCTTTGGCGAGCATTGGGTCTGTCGGAAATTCTGCCATCTGGCGACCGACTTTGGTCAATTCGCCTTTGTCGTTGAGGGCGCCGAGGGCATAGAGTTGTTCAAGAGAGCGGATGAGCATGTCCGGGGCGGGAGGGTCCATGAAGTCGAAGTTGATCAGGTCGTTGATGCCGAGGGACTTAAGAAGCAGCACAACACTGTTCAGGTTCGTGCGCTGGATTTCGGGGGTAGTGCTTTCGGGAAGATCGTTGTAGTATGCCCACTTCGTGTACAAACGAAAGCATTTTCCAGGTTGTGTACGACCCGCTCGTCCAGCACGTTGGTTGGCGGAAGCTCTAGAGATGGGCACAGCAACGAGAGACTCCATGTTGGTCGCGGGGGTATACCGATTCTCCTTCACGTATCCTGGATCAATGACATAGACAATGTTGTCGATGGTCAAACTGGTCTCGGCAATGTTGGTGGCCAGCACGACCTTGCGCACTTTCGGAGGTGTCGGGTCGAAAATCTTCTGCTGCAAATCTGTCGGCAGATTGGCGTAGATAGGACAGATCATGAGCTCTGGCGCAGCGCTTCCCAATTTCCGAGCTGTCTCCTGTAGCGACTGCTCTGCCTGCTCGATCTCGTCTTGACCAGTGAGAAAGACCAGTATGTCACCTGGCATTGGCTGGGACAGGTGGATTTGGAAGACTGTCGTGATTGCAGCTGACAGGTAGTTGGCCTCGGGTTGAAGAGAGTAGTTCATCTCCACGTCGTATGTACGACCTGGAATGTTAAGAATAGGAGCATCATCGAAAAACTGACTGAACTTTTGCGCGTCGAGCGTTGCGGAAGAGATTAGCAGCTTCAGGTCGGGTCGGCCTCTCGCAATATCCTTGACCAAGCCGAAGAGAATATCCGTGTGTAGTGTCCGTTCGTGAGCCTCATCGATCATCAGTGCACTGTAGCCTCCCAAATCAGGCTCCGTCAAGAACTCTCGCAGCAACATGCCATCTGTCATGTACTTGAGCATGGTCTTGTCGGTGGTAGCATCTTCGAAACGGATAGCATAGCCAACCTCGTTTCCAAGCTTGCATCCTACTTCGTCGGCCACACGCGCTGCAACACTCATGGCGGCAACACGTCGAGGCTGGGTACACCCGACTTTCATCCCATCTTTGCAATAGCCGGCTTCGTACAGATACTGAGGCAATTGTGTCGTTTTACCACTTCCTGTTTCTCCCACAATGATCAAGATCTGGTACTCTGCGACAGCGCTCAAAAACTCTTCTCGGTATTGATACACGGGAAGGGTCTTTCGCTTTTCTTCGATCGTCTTAGCCTTTCTCTCGGCTGCAAGTAGTTGCTGTGCCATCAGGCGTTCTTCCTGTGACTGCATCTTGCTCATACCGCCCTTCATCGTAGCATCGGTGACCCATTTCAGTTGCTGCTCCTCGTCAAAGACATATTCGTAGTCTTTTTCGTTCGCACGGTCAGCGACAATGATCTGGGCTTTCGTCTTGGCTAGTTGCTCCCTTTCCCATTCTTCGTGCTCAGTGACGTACTTTTCCCGTCCTTGATCGTCTCTGTCAACGTATCGGCTATACATTGCATCCTCCTTCCTCTTCATATTCATCTTCCCCTTTTCGGTGATATAGTCCTCCGGCATCGCGTACCCATCAAAATGGTCATCGATGTTCTCTCGCTCCTCTGCCAGACGAAGAGCTTCGCGATTCCGAGCAAATTCATCTTTCTCTGCCTGGGATAGATTTGGATTTGATCGCTCCTCTTCTTCCTCATCGGCGACTTGTCTTCGCAGAAGCATCAGCTCCTGCGTAGACCGCTTCTTGAGATATTCCTGTCGTGACCGCAATCTCAGGTCTTTCATCTCCGCTTCTGACTTCTTCCCAGCTTGTGCTCTACGCTCCGCATCGGCAGCTTCACGCTTCGAAGAGCGGTCTTCCGTCACTTTCCTCGTACTGCCCGCATCTTTGTTCTTCAGCCTCTCTTCAAACTCTTTGCGCTCCCTTCTGTCCCTCTCTTCTTCGTCTTCTTCAGATTCGTCTCGGTCTGGGCTTCGTCGACGTGGAGAAGCAGACCCATCTTCGAAGCGCGCACGTTTCGCGGGCGGTGATGGGAAGTCCTCCTCAGCATCGTCCTCCTCTTCGTCGCCCCAGCGATCGTCAAAGTCTCCATCTCGGCGCCGCAATTTCTTGCTGTGTCGGTCTCTACTTCGTGATCTTCGCCTTTCCTTGTCGGATCGGTGTCTTGACTTTCTATCCCCATTCTCATCTTTTCTCTTCTTCTCTTCCTTCGGAGGCGGCGGAGGCTCATCAATGTCCATATCCACAAGCGCATACTTTTTCTTCGACTCCTTCGGCTTCTCTCTCTTTGGCAGGGAAGATCCATTCGAACTCGGCTTGGCGACTTGCGCATACAGACCGTCGGCAAATCTCTTCAGATCGGCATCACTGCCATCTACCATGCCCGACAGCTTGTCCAACAGCTGCGAAGGCGACTTTGCACTTTTTGCGGTTGAAGTCACAAAGTCCACAGTCATGGGATCGCTGCCTCCGACCAGCTTGATCAGGTGGTCGGAAACGTACGTGCGAAGATCCATGATGGGCGATAGCGACTGTACACACGCAAAGTTGTAGCTTGCGCAGGTCGATGTTCTTCAAGACGATTTGATATCACGTGGAGCTACCTGACTCATGAACTCGGCCAAGACGCGCTAAGGCACGTGAAGATGCGGATCCCTCCGCTCGGTACCACATCTACCTTCGTGGTTGCCGCTTTTAAAGTGAGCAATACCGATAAGGCTCGGAAGGAGCGACTGATAGTATATGCGTAGCATTTGTCGCGAGTTGATGTGGTGTTCGAAGGTGATTGTGAAGTGAAGAAGTTCCTGGTCCAAGTGAAACACTGGTAGCCATGTCAAGCATTCGCGGTTTCCAGGTGGAGACCGACCACAATGCTCGGCACGCGCTGCTCCTCGGGGGATTGGCAAAGTAAAGTGTCAAGTAACATTTGAACAGTCGTCGGACTCCCGAGTCCATCGCAATCTCCAAGACTCTCCCTCCCTCTCCGCTCCTCCTTGCGACTGCATGCTCTGAATAACGCTCTTGCCTGTGGAAGCGATTCAGTGCTGTGCATGTGAAGAGTAAAAGCCATCCCCAGATCTTATCGACCGACACCGCCTCTGAGTGTGCCTTCCTGCGATCTATTCTGAGGCTATTCTTAGAGTTGGATCTTGCATGCACCACACCGCACGCGACTGATAGCCAGAAGCCAACGCGGGAAGACGTGCCCTGTCTGGTTGGAGGCCTCTTATGGTCGCGCCAACATGTCGTCCACAACAACGCCAAACAAGAAACCTGGTTCTGCCCCTGGACAAGGCCGCCGTACTCCTAATACCGCCAGTCCGACCGCCGACCCGGCAGCGCGAAGTACACCGTCAAGAATGCCCTCCAATACCACTTCGACTGCCACTGGCGCTGCGAGCAATGGGATCAATCGCACGCGGTCAGTGAGAAACGGTCTGCCACCGTCTGCGAGAGCTGCCGCACGCAAGCCAAACACTCCAGACTCCGCCGCGGAAGAGGAGGCCAAGGCCGAAGCCAAGGCGAGAATGGACGAGCTTCAGCAGAGGCTGCAGGAAGCCGAACGGGCCTACGAAGAGTCTCAGAAGCAGGCAGCCGTATTGCAGGTGAAACTGGACGAAGCACTTAAAGAGCAAGGAATGTTGGAAGAAAGCGTGCACGAGCACACCGAGAAGATCAATGACTTGGAGAATGACAAGAAGGAGAGCCTGCGTGCCAGACGCGAGATGGAGCAGATATACGAGAGTGAGAGAGCTGCCGCAATGAAAGAGAAAGAAGAGGCTGTCGCACGGGAAGAAGAGATGCAGAGTGCCATGCAGCGCATGAAGGAGACTCTCGCACAGCGGGAGATGCGTGCCACACTTGACGATGAGCGGAGACCGAGCCTGTCACGACACACTAGCAATGGTCGAAGCACAAATCCGTCACCCAACCCAGAAGGTTCCGAGAGACAGTTTGCTCCATCTTCAATGCAACGAAGTGATTCGACGTCCAGAAGCAACTCGAAGCTGGTCATGCAAAAGGACAAGATTATTGAGTCGCTGCGTCTGGAGTTGGCAGAGGCACAGATCAAGCTTGTGGAGATGGAGAACATGGGTGGCGGCCGCGTGCAGGAGATCCAAAAACAATTGTACGACGTCAAGATGCACAACGCCCGATTGATGGAGGAGAACGAATCATTCCAGCTTCTGCTCAGTGAGAAGACGCTGAATGGAGACTTCTTGCGACCTCCATCCCACGGCGGATCACGCCCACCATCGCGCAATCCCGATACGAATGAAGGCGGCGCGACTACTCTCGCAGACGAGCTGGATTCCCAAGATGAAAGCGAGGGTGGAGACGACACACGACACTTGCGAGCTGAGCTCAACGGCCTCAAAGATCAGAACAAGGCGCTGACGCTGTATATTAACAATATCATCTCACGCTTGCTACAACACGAACAGTTCGAACAGATCTTGGATAAGACACCGGATCTGATGGCTGGGCCAGGTGCAGTTAGCCGAAGACACCAGGAGCCAGACCGCGACAAGGACCTACCACCGCCACCCCCCGAGAAGGACGAGCAGCCTAGTCTGTTGCAGAGGGCGAAGAGCGTGATGGGTGGAACCAAGCCGAGACCGAGGCCGCTGTCGCAGCAGATCAACTCGGACCAAATTGAGCCGCCTCAGAAGACGCCAGGGTTGACTGAGAACCCTCAGACGGCGCCAAGCGTTCCTCTCGGACGGTCGGCGTCGACGCGTGCACCAGGTGGTCACCGACGAGCAAACTCGGAATGGCCAGCAGCGAGCGTTGTCACGAATATGTACCGTGGTCCGCAAGCGAACACTGGCCCTCTGAGCCCTGGATTGACGTCTCCGATCGGTCGCAATTCTTTCTTCGCTACCAGGCAGCCTTCGTCGAGTTCTAATGTGCCCACAATCTCAGAGACTAATGCCGATAAGGAAAATAGCGCTCGCGACAGCAAGATGAGTGGAAGCGCGCCAAGCAACCGAAACTCAGTCATCTCGAACACCGCTCTCAGCGGTCTCGACGACGACCCTGCAAGCAACGTCGCCTCCGAGCGCTCGAACCCATCCTCGCCACCTCGAAGCACTACAAGCGCGGGTGCTGCCGGCGGCGACAAGCAATCCGGTGCGATCATGATGGGATCTCGCCCACGTCCGCTGCGATTGGTGCAAGAAGCCGCCGACGAGGAGTCTGCCCGTAAACAAGCCAACCGAGGCAGCTGGTTCGGATGGATGAACAAGGGCGGTGCCCCCGGAGGCGCCTCCGGAGGCACCAATCCGGCTGCAAATATTGGAGAGAAGCTCGGAAGCGTATTTGGAGGTGCTCAGCGCAAAGATGAGTCAGGCCAGTAGAATTCGCCTGGCCTGAAGGAGAGGAGGTCGCTTCCGCCCGAGTCTTTCCAGGAAATACGCAAGATTTGGTCTCTGAGAGGACGGAGTCAGCCTACGAATGTCTTGAAGGAGAACGTTGAGCCTTCGCCATTGCGCGAGAGAAAGAGCTTTCGCTGGGAGAGGTGACGGATGGCTCTCGAGCGGGAGATGAATGGCTGAGGTGTTGGAGCGAAATCCGGTTTGCAGTTTTCCGGTGAAGACCTTGAGAGACGGTGGTGGAGAGAGGCGGATATGAGAGGAACGATGCATCAATTTCTTCTGTATAGATGAGGCGGACTGGCGCAGTCAAGACTGCTTCCGAGGGTTCGTTTGTTACTTGCATGGTGGAGTGGCACTTGCGCTGGAGATACCCCCATATGAAGTGCTTTCGAACTGGGAAGATGAAATTTTGGAGTTTGGGAGGGTGTGGTGGATCTCTCATCTGTGGGATTTGAAGTATGATATCCTCCGTAGTGTTTTGGTTGAATGGAAATATTGAATGAAGCCACTTCTCAAGTCGGCGACGTTCTACTGTGGCAACAACAGCACCTCCGTGGGGTTGGTTCGTATGTGGCGAGCTTGAGAGTCGTCAAAATATCGTGGAACTGGATCTGTAGAAGCACAGCTGTGCAAAGTTACCAGATACTCACACCTGCACTGCCTGCTAGATCCAGTTTTTGAACAGCATGACATCCCACTATCACTGACATGCCTCGAACACGAACAAGTCCGCATGATATGGCAGAAGAACTAGAAGACTTGTCCCCTACGGCTCGCCAGCAGTATACATTAAGCGCACCGCCTCCATGTACGCCACACGACATCCGATCCGCTGATGAGGCAACTTCATGCAACCCACAGACCGTCGAGCGCCTCCGCCGCTTTCTCTCCTTCTGCATGGGGGAGGGTGGCGGGGGTGGGAGGAG